>QVAJ01000014.1:6593830-6693438 GCA_003546035.1 Mixornis gularis | reverse complement strand
TTTGTTTTGTTTTGTTTTGTTTTCTCTACCACATTTGTATTCTTATATTCTTAGTAAATAGTTGTTATTCCTACTCCCAAATCTTTGCCTGAGAGCCGTTAATTGCAAAAATTAGAATTTGGCGGGGGGTGTGGGGTTTATATTCTCTATTCTAAGGGGAACCCCAGTTTCCCTGGCAGATACCTGTCTTTCTAACCAAGACACAGTCTTTCTCATCACCAGCCTCATCTTTTTCTCAGAAGTTTCTTCCCCATCAAGGACTCATTTCTGCTCTCAGTCCTCTTCCCTGCTCAAGAGAGGGAGAACTCATCTAGAGCAGTGTTGCAAACAGGCAGCCTTCTCCTTATTACTTACACACCCTTTAAGCAAAGCACCCCTTTAAAATTACAGGTAAACAAACAAATTACTTGCAGAAATGAGTAGTTTATTCAGTCTTGTTTTTAACTCCTCCATTTAAGAATCTTGCAATGAAATATTGATCTTGTAATTTTGCTCATTAATACATTTGATTTCATAACAGACAATGAAAGTTTTAATTTGATCTGTTTCAGTTCCATTCACCTAATGCAGCTTTAGACAAATATAAGTAATTATTCCTTTTATGCTTATTCAAGATCTTCTGATATTTGAAAAAAGTTATGTGTATTGCATTTGCATGGCTAGGTTTTTGTGGCAGAAGCTGCCAGGAACTTCCCCCATGACTGACAGAACCCATGCCATCCCACATCATGGTGGATCTGCTGCTGATCAAGGCTGACACCATCAGTGATTGTGGTGGTGCATCATGCAAAACATATTTGAGAAAAATGGAGGAAGAAACCCACCCGTGGGACAACAGTAATAGGAGAGATGTGAGAATATGTGAGAGCAACAACCCAGTACACATTAAGGTTAGTGGATAAGGAAGGGGATGAAGTGCTTCAGGTGCCAGAGCAGAGATTCCCCTGCAGCCCATGGAGGTATGTGGTAGAGAAAATATCCACCTAGAGCCCACAAAAGACCCCATGCTGCAGCTGGCAAATGTACCCAAAGGAGACTGTGACACACGGGAAACACACTCTGGGGCGGGGTCCTGGCAGAAAAGCTGACCCCATGGGCAACCCATGCTGGAGCAGTCTGTTCCTGAAGGATTGAACCCTGTGAAAGGGACCCACACTGGAGCAATTTATGAAGAACTGCTGCCTGTTGAAAGGAATTACATTGGAGAAGTTCATGGAAGACGGTCTCCTGTGAGAGGGATCCCATGCTGGAGCATGGGAAGAGTATGAGGAGTTCTCATCTGGAAGAGGAAGAAGTGGCTGAGACAATGTGTAAGGAACTGATCACAGCCTCCATTCGCATGCATCACTGCTGGAGGTGGGGGGAAGGTAGAGAAAACTGGGAGTAAAGATAAGCACAGGAAGAAGGGAGGATTGGAGGAAAGGAGTTTTTAGGATTTATTTTTTATTTCCCATTACCCTACTCTGTTTTTATTAATAATATATTGAGCTAAGTTCTTGAAGTCGAGTCTGTTTGGGCCATGGTGAGTGATCTCTCCCTGTACTAGTTTCAGTTTATGAGTCTTATGTTATATATTTTCTCTTCCCTGTCCATTTGCAGAGAGTGATGCCGCCTCTGATGGGCACCCAGCATCTTGCCAAGGTCAACCCATCTGAGTCCATGTATCTACTCTCAGGACCAGTAAAGTACACATATTAGAAAGTATTTTTTTTTCCACAGTAAAAAAAAAAAACAGTTCTCAATGTTACATAATCTGCTTTAATTTTAAAAGTTAGATAATATGCTTTACATTTTTTATCTTTTCAGCTGCATTGAATTTTCTTTACCAACATTCTTATTGCTGTATCAATTGATCAATGACTTGAACAAAGTACTAGGCTCGTTTGGCCAATATTGAATAAATAATATATGGGTTATCATTCAAATTATCTTTGCCAAAGCCTAATGTTTATATTTGTGATGCAGGGTAAAGACACACTTTTTTTTTTTTTTTTTAAGTCCTCATGACAGTAAAAGTGACAAAATCTAAAATGCCTTAATAATTTCAGTGAAATCCCAGCTTTATGTGGCTGGGAGGATGTGGAGGATGGATGCCGTTCTTTCTATCATCTCTTTTTCTTGGTTTTGGGTCTCCTTTGCTCCTTTGTACTGCAGATAAACTTCTGGACTTATGCTTATCTTTGTTCTCCTGTGGAATTTCAATTTATGCCGTCCTTAGACCCTTTCTACCACAGCTGCAATAATGATGCCTCTCCTAAAAGAATTTCATTAGTACTGGGTTGCCTTCTCAGAATATAAATCAAGAGAGAGATGAACAAGCATCTTATTTCGTATGTATCTTTTTTTTTTTTTTTAAATCAGTACTAATAATGTGTGGTACAGATACAACAAATTCAAAACAATATAATCAACTCTACTTTCATCAGTATAAGAGGTATACTTTGAGACAAGTTAAATGTATACGAAAGAGATGGATAAATGACTTTTAGATGCTGTCCATGATTAGTCCATGTAATCACGTAAGTTAAGGCATAGAGAGTTGTGTCTTATCCAAACTTAGGAACAGTTCTTGTAAAAAGAGTTGGAAGAAACTGAAAAGAAATAGGGGAGAATGATTGAATTCTTCAAAATATTTCTGTAATAATATCAGAACGAAAACAATAGTTGAGAAAATCTTGAATTAAAAAAAAAAAAAGGGTTTTCATTTGAATTACAACTGTATGAGCCACTAAGAAAAACATGATTAGAATGAGTGACATACATGAGAAAACTGGAAGGACAAAGTGAAAGAAGGATTTGCATTATATCCACTTAATTATTATAGCATTTTTAAAGTCATATGAAAAGAAAATTCTTGCTAAACTAGAAATGTTGCAGTAACTTTAAAAAAAAATAGTGTGATGAATCAAATATACAATATACTATCAATGACGAAAAACAACAGCAAGGAAAAGTGGATTTGAGCAATTAAAAAATGAAAAAATAAAAGGTTTTAATCACAGCCATGAGTATGTGATTAAGGTCTGTTGTTCAAGATAACAAAAATATCTGCTTTTGAAAAATACAATTTGATGGGAAGTTAAGAAGAGAATATTTCAGCATTCCATGTTTCTTCAGCAAGGATGCTTCAGTAGTTATTTATATCTTAGAGACAAAAATAAATATGTATTAGGCAATAATATATACATTAAAAACATTTTTTGAAGCAAGTTTTCAGAATGCGTATGTTAAGTCAGCAAATGGAATATTTTGGAGTGGCCATGTCACACAAAGTTACCTGGCAGGGCTTCCTGTGACACTGTGAAGTATGATTATACTGACATGATTTAATTTCCAATTCCTAAGCACATAAAGTAAGCAGGTTTGAATCCACGTTGGAAGCAGCTGTAGCAAAAGCAAACAGAACAAGTTGAGTAACTCAGGAGCTAATCTGACCTCTGCTCAAGGTATGTACAAAATAGCTGCACCAACACTGACATTTCCAGTGCCTCTATGACCAAAATGTCTTTTATATCAACATCTTAGCCCAGGTTTCCAAAGAAAACCTGATGCATTCATTTCTAGGGTACAGTTCTGTTCTAATTGACATTACAGGCAAGAACTTCATTGCTTTAATGAGGCCAAAATCAGGTTTCTGCTTTATGGCATGTGATTCTTTATAAAGGTTTTCTTTTTCTTTAATAAATATTAAAGGAACTAATTTTATGATATGTAGCTGTTGTTGTATATTGTACCATTAATTTCAGTAATTAGCTAACTCGTGGTAGGAAATTTGCTCAAAAGAAATTAAAATTTAAAATATAGTTTTAAAGGTATAAAAAAGAACAAACACTTTTAAAATATGTTCTGAAAAAGGACAGCATTTAATTTTTACAGAGTTAAAAATGATTTGCTGTGTGAAGCATTCAGCATTCCTTTTCAAATTCTTCATGGGAATATTTTCCTTTAGAAACTGTGGAAGAGACATCCTTTTACAGTTCTGTGTTTCGAGTAGGAGCCTCCTTTGATTTTATCCATTCGATATCCAGTGTGACATTGTTTATCGGGCTCTCTGTCAAATTTGTCTTCCTAAATGGAAATTTCACTCCTGGAAGGAATGTGCCTAGTTAGACCTATATATTATATCAGGAAGAATCTTGTTTTGAGGAGGCACCAGTTCTCTTTCCACTGACTAAGGATAGGCTTAAATTATTACTTCTAATTTCTAAAAGTCTTGAATAAGGTTAGAAGGACCTACCCTTAAGGACACAATAAAACTTATTAATTGTTTTATTAGTCACTTCAGTTAGTATCATATTTAATTTTAGATTTAATTTTCAATCAGCTATTAACAAATACCTTAAGTGTACCCATGGAAAATCTTTAAATGATAGAAAAGTTGTATGATCCCCCAAAAAATCCTTCTATATGAGCTATTAATAAACAAAGAGTAAACAATCAGTTCTTCAGTCAGCATGAGCAAACATAATCAATCTATTCAGTGCTGTCATACCACTGCATATTATTTGAGTATCCAAGTCAAGACATGCACCCATCTTTCTCTTTGAAAATTTTAAAGAGATCATAAAGATAATGAGAATTGTGACAGAAAAGAGTTTGTCTCTTGCTGTATCATTGCATGTGCGTTGCTCACTGAAAGTCACCAGCACGTGATTTCAGTCCGTTTATCAGGCTGCATTTCTACAGAAGTATTTGCTACATTTTTTAAAAGACCATTTTTTCTTTTTTTGTTTTGTACAAGATTTAGCAGAACCCATTCTGTGACATTAATTCATAAAGACAGAGCAGAAGTTGATGTTTAGTAATTGCTTCTGTAGAGAAAGTAAGCTGAATATGACTGTCTGATCATATGAAATTTTGTTTCCTTTTGCTCAATCTTTGTTAAGTAGAAACCAAACTGGAAGATTTAATTCCTCATAAGCAGGTGGGACAGGAATCACTGCAGCTTCAAAGGTTCCTTGTCAAAGGCCCTTCTCTGAGCTGTGTACCTATGGCTGTGTACCTACTCAGGACTGAGTATTCTCCTACTGCCCCCGAAGGAATGAGCTGGATGCAGTGAAGAAATGAGGACCCACGTAGCCTGACAGTAACAGGCAGTCAATTCCCTCCTCAGCAGGCAGGTACTCAACCTTTAATCTAGGTTATTAGAACTACAAAACATTATTCTACTGTAACTCCTGGACCACAGACCCACCTTGAAAAGCATGGTTAAATTTTTATTGCCAAAAGGCAAAAATGAAATTAGAGGTCTTCAGGTCTGGAAAGAGTGCTGGTGTGGCAAAGAACAGAAAGGGTCCTAAGAGTGGTTCTTGGACAGAAGAGGCATAAAGGTCTCCATGAACAGAACTAGTCATAGTTATTCATGGCAAATCTATTGGGTATCCAGAAAATATGATAATGGTGAACAAACTCATTCCTTAGTTAATTTATTATGAAGTCAGGATTGGAAAGTGTCAGGATTTTTTTCTTATAGAACATTGTCTAACTTCTAATTATTTAAAATGCAAGAATAACTCCACTGACTCTAATTCAAAGATCCATAGGTCTTTTGGAGGTGTTACAGCTCATATAGACTTATACCTTAGCACGATATTCATAATTTGGATATGTAATATTTGAATTTAACTATTAAAAAATCTTGCTTTAATTTTTTACTCAAGGTCACCTTTCTTCTTCCACTTAAATTAGAATAATCACCTTTCTTGATATTCCTAGAGAAGACAAATGTGCAGTCAAAATATTTTAGAACTGACAAACATAGCCAACAAGGAATTTCAGTTCTTTTCGAGACCAGTGTTTGCTTTTCCGTCCCAAAGGAAACTTTATTTCAAAGTTTTTGTAGTTAGAATATGTTCGCAGTGCCAGGTTTAATTAATATTTTTAATTTCAATGGTGTGAATGTATTTAATTTATGAATGTATTAATTCATAACTGTTAAATTTTGGCCTGTTATATATAAACTTTAAAAAACTATGTACATTTAATTTTTAAACTCACATACATTATTTCATGTGAAACTAAATATTTGAAAACTTGCAGTCAAAAGAAAAGAACAAAAAGCCATCAAAAATTACACCTCCCCAACACGTTAAAAAGCACCTATTGACAGAATAATATCAGTTTCCTGGAAAAAAGAAAATAAAATGTGATTTCCTGGTCAAAAATATCTCTCCTGTGCATTATTACACTAGCAAGTGATGTAACTATGAGTTCTCTTAAGTTTTTATCATTTTAGAAAATTAACTGAGAAATAGCACTGTTATATCCTGTTGATTTTTTTCTCAAAATGAAACTCCAGCCTAACAATGAGTGGAAGAGATTTTCTGACTTGTCCTTTAATAATAAGACTCTTTGAGCTTTTCAGTCTAATAATTCTAAGATTAGTTAGCATTAAAAAATTAATTATATTCTATAATGCACACTATACTGAGATATAACAGATAATCTAAGATGCTGCAATTATAGAAACTGGGGCTCCCTGGGTAGTGCTGAGGTAGTACATAGATGCAATATGCAATAGTAATGGATGAATCTCAAAAGGTGAAACCTTGTCTCTCAAAAAATTTGCAAAATAATTACAAAACATAATACTGACTACACTGGCAGGACTGTATATTTTTGAGGTCAGCCATTCTGTCAAAAAAATTGGGTTTTTTCTGCTATATTTGCTTTCTGTAAGTAATACTTTCTAATACTATTTTGTTTTCCAAAGCATTTGAACTTTCTCCCCAGTTTTGCGAAAATTTCAGGTTGATTCATTTTTCGGTGATCCAAACTACTTTATTCACCCTTAATCGTTCGGGAATGAGATGAATAATCAGCTAGTCATTTTCAAAAGACGAAGAACAGATTGCCCACTGTTCTTTGGCATTGGGAACATTGCATGTCGTGCAAAGCCTTGCTAGCATCTGCTTAAAAAATATGAGCATGGGTGTATGATGAATTGAACTGTGCTTGAATCAGCCCCTTTCAATGACTAAATGAGCACTTTGGAGAGAGTCTGGAAAGAGTTGTAGTTTTCTTTTAAGACCTAGGCTTTGTCACATCATTGCTAGTTGCTAGTTTGAAAAGGAATTGTTAAACTAGGAAGATGAATGCATCCTTAAAACTTCCCCTTTTCAAGTAGGAAGCATCTGATTAACTTCATAAAAAAATGCATATTGAAAGACTTTTATTCTTTTTAAATACAATAAAATAATAATTGTGATTATATTTTATTTTATTCCATTCACGTTTTAGCAATAATAGTAGCAGAGGTCAATTCAATAATGTAGGTGGAAGAGGTTTGGTGTCTTCTGTTTAGTATTTTGTCTGGCAATTTTTCTCCCCACAATTTATATTTCTTTTGACCTGTGTATTTTTTTTTACAGCCAATCATTGTAGAGTAGGTTTTATAAAGTAGAGTATTACATTGTATCCTAAGACCTAATTCTGCCACCATATCATCAGAGAAAGATTCCTCATTCTTCGACGACTCCTGGCAGAATTGAGGACTTAATATAGTTATGACTATAGGAAAAGAATAGGATGAAGTGCCTCCATCTCTCCCTACTTAAAAAATGAATCAATGGGATTGAGTTCACTATCAAAGGCTTTACAATATCTGAGTAGGAACTGAAGTGACTTAGCAAATAGGATCTATTATAACTTTTGCAATTCTGTCAGGGTTGGTGTAAGGAAGATTTTTTACCTCTTAGAATTTCATTAATAAGCATAAAACCTTGAATAAATAAAACCAAAGGTATGAAATTCTCTTCTGTGCCTAAATGAATGATTTTTGTGGGGATGAATTTCCCTCACTCTCCAAAAGCGAAGGCAGATTTTCACTCAGACACACTGGTGTAGGAGGCTCTATGGACCTTTCAAAACAAGACTTTATAATTTGAAATTACTGTTCCATCCAGTCGTGAATATAAATTCCAGTTGTTTTGCTGATGGACAGTGAAAGGAGTCAGATTACTCCTCATAGAGGAAGGACAGACAATGTTTGAGTTATTGTTCTGTTTCTTCTGACCATACTGCAAGTTTACTTAAAGTTATCAATAATCACAGTTTATACAGTCCTCTGACAGGAAGATTTCAACAGGATTTCAGATGAAAATATAGATACATTTTTATTCACAACAACAATAAATATTTTACCCCTGCAAACATTATGAATTATTTATTTCTGAACATTTTCTTAGACTATTGTAGCCTCAACTGTAGTCTGAAAGGTGGCCTCTCTTCCAAAGCCACCAAGTGATTCTTTCAGGAAATTATGTTAGAACTTATTCTCATACATTCTAAATGGAATTATATCTATTAAAATGAATTCTGTACACTGAAGCGTTGTTTAAGCATTAAGGCTCTAAACAGATGGAGTCATGAAATTTGAGTAGACTAGCAAGCCCCCAGGCCTAGTCCTCTTCATCTTCAAAAAAGGAACAGAACTTCAAATTAATTCTGAAAATAAGGATGGGAAAAATGTAATCTACAGTATTAGAGCACAAATAGATTACTAGCCTAATTGAAAAGTGATTTTTTTTTGCCCTGTTTCCTTCCAGCTGAGCTGTGTTGGTTTCGGAAAGAAGCTGTCATACTGCAATGAAGCCCTTGTGCATACAGATGGCTGTGTTTCCTTATAGGCACAAACAGCTGCACCCATGCTTTGCAATCATATCAGCACTTTCTACTAATTATCTTTTCAATGAACTCTGATTATTCTCAGTTCTTCACACTAGAAAGCCATGGAGGTTTATTTTTTGTTCATCCTGCAGAATTCATGTTAGCTTCGAAGTTTGATTGTGCATGCATGGCATACATACTTATACAGAAATTGTGAATATGCACAGTAACAGCACAAGGTTACTGCTGAACACAGGAAATTTTCAGAGGGCATATAGTTGACTGCCCAGCAAAGACTGGCATTATAATATTTATCATGAAACTTGTTATATTTTCCTCTTCATGTTAGAAATAGAATAAATTACAGTATAAAATTCTGGGTGATGGAGACTTATGGCAGTCTTTTTCTGATCAGGAGTCCAGAAAAAAGCTTTTAAAATCCTTCCACTTTTCATTAAATATGCCTGACTAATTTACTCAGCATACAAAGGAAGAGCTAGGAAAAACAAAACAAAACAAACCCAAAAAACAAAACCCACCAATAATACTAATATTAATATTAATACCAAAACTACTTATGAAGAGAAATTGAAGTTCCTCAAATAATATATCACAAAATCACAGAATATTTTGTGTTGGAAGTAACCCACAAGTCCAGCTCTTAAGTGAATGACCCATAGAGGGATCAAACCCACAACCTTATTAACACCTTGCTATGTTATTAGCACCATGATATGCTTGTCACCAATGAACATTGTAAGAAGGTAGATTTCAGAGTAGGAAAGTGTTCAATATCTCAATTATTGTGCTTAAAGAAATGGAAAAAAAATAGACTACTCCATAGCAAGTGACATTCCTGCTATTTAGAGTATTTATTTTAATGGTGTTTCTTGACATTTTAGGTGCATGCACCTCAGCAAATTATCATGTTTTTGAAAATGATGGTATATTAGCTATAATTGCTACAGACATTTTTAGCTAGTTAGCATTCAGATGGTATCCTCTGTTGTTGTTGCTAAAGCTTGTATATTTAAACTATGAGAAGTTAACCTTATGTGCCAAACTTCATGTTGTTTTGGTAAGTGGTGACAGGAGCAATTTCACTTCTGAAAAGTTAGTAGAAGAGATGAAAAGAATTAACCTCACAGGACTATGGGAAAACATTTTGTGTTCTGCATTTTATTATCCTTTTGCCTAAATTAACTCCTTTCTTCTTTCATCTGGATTGATATGTCATAATCATGACACTAATGAAGCAATACAGATTGCTATGCTCATGCTATAAATCTAATATCCAGAAAATGTGTTTGTCAAGACCCACTACTGAGATTTCAGGATTTGGCAAAAGGACTGCTGATGTTTCAACAAGTCTGTTATGTATTCTAAAAATTTTACAACAAAATAAGTATACAGTTGAGCATGACGGTAAAATAAGCCTATTCTCTGAAAAAAAAAAAAAGTAAAAGAATATAGATATGAAGTTCAAGTTCTGTGATCTCCTGATGATGCAATAAGTGAAAAGACTTTTTTTTTCCCCATGAGGTAGAAGATTTTGATGACTGGAATCTTCAAGAGTAAAGTATAGAGCATCTTTCAATACATCATCACCATTAAGAACTTTAATAACCTTAACTTAATTAACATTTCTGTTCATTAAATTTGAGGAAGACAGTAATGTTCTGAATCTTCAATTTTTTTTTGGCTATAATACTTACAGAGGAACTATGTTTAAACTCAAATTATTACACTACATCTGAATATTTTTTTAATTCAAGAGTCTTAAAAAAGAACTATGTAAAAAAAAAAATCCTGTAGTAGAATGTAGCAGCATTATTACTGGTTGAAGAGCTGAGATTTTACATACTGGAATGTTTTAAGAAAAACAAAATCTAATTTTTTTGCAGTGTTTTGTACAAAATAAATTAAAAATATTCCTTCATATTTGTTTCCCATCCTCCAGCCCAAACTGGGACCTAGCTTCCTCTCCTTCCTGAGTGCCATAAAAAAATGTCAAAAATACATTAATTAAGGTGTTCTTTTCTCCAGGATTCTCATACATTGACTCTTTCTCTCCTTTTCATTTCCCCTACTCAAAGCTATTATCAAATCTACAAAAAAAAAAAAAACCAACAAAAAAAAACCACCCCAAAAATACAAACAAACAAACNAAAAAAAAAAAAAAAAACCCAACAAAAAAAAACCACCCCAAAAATACAAACAAACAAACAAACAAACCCAAAAAAACCAAAAAAACAAAACCAAACCATTGCTCATATTTAGATGAAGAATGACACTTGCTACCACTACTTACACTTTCAAACGTACAAAATATACCTCGTGTCCCTCATGCCAGTATGGGTTACAGTGCTGAGCATTTGGACACCAAGATTTACATACGTGATCATCTGGGCAGTTCACAAATCTGAAGTTTGTCATTCTTGTGCAACTGATAAGAAACAGACTCCTAGAGAGCACAATATCTGTGTACCACCAAAGTCCACCAAATTAAAAAATGCACAGTAACACATACATGTAAAGATACCTGTATGTGTGGGCATCTGATGGATGTATTTTCTCTGAGTATGGAAAATCCAGGGTTATTTGTCCAGATTTTTCCCAACACAGCTAGATTAACACAGTTTAGTTAAATCAGGTAAATCTCATTAAAAGGATGCTTGTGTAGCAGATATTTAAGATGCAGTGGCTTAAATTTGCAAATGTATGCCACTGAAATGATTCCTTAATAAAAGACCTATGCAGTTCTGCATTACTTTTTGTTTGTTTGTTTGTTTTTTGTTTTTGTTTTTGTTAAAGCTTAAATCCAGTGAAATGTTCCTGGAACACTGACTTGTCTAGGAAAAAAAAAAACAACAAAATCAGCATAGTCTCTAATCTAGAGTGCACATGAAAAGTCCATGATTCTTGACACAAGAATGCAGATTTTTTCCTGAACTGAACATAAATTTTTAGTAGAATAAACTTCTCAGATTCTTATGTCTAACATTTCTTTTTTGATCTTATTCGTCTGACAGAAGCCTACAATCTAATTCAAAGCTAGACCATCACATCTCAGCATTTTATTACTTTTTAAAACGTGCTGAAAATTGTTATGTAGAAGACAGTGTCAGAAGAGTGGAAGAAAGATAATGAAAGTCTAAACAAGGAAATGCATAATTAGTACTGAGAATGTTTCAGGTTTCCTTCAGATGTTGATTCAATTTTTCCTCCTTTCCCAGGCAGCAAGACTGGGTTTTAAACAAGATCACAGAGGAAGGCATTAATAGGTTTCACTCAGGCATATCCTGCACTCAGACTGAGAATTTGTCCCTAGGATGAACCTGCACTATGAAATATAGTGGCTTCTATGTTTAATTCTAGAAGTGGGAAAAATAAAAAAATTAAAAATGTGAAAGATTTTAACTTCTAGACACTCTATTTCCAAGGCATAACTTAACAAATATTTCTGTCAGCTTTATGCAAAAGCAAACAATTCTGCATATGAACATTCCCATCTGCCATGTTCATGTAACAATGTGTTTTATAAGAAGTTTTATTTCAGATTGCACTTATGGGCAAGGAATAAAACAGTGTGCCGTAGTGACATTCCAAGTGACAGTGTTCACAGGCATGTTAAAAGCCCAAACACAGAATAAGTTGTTTTGTTTTGTTGTGGGTGTTTTTTTGTTGTTGTGTTTTTTTTGTTTTTTTTTTTCCCACAAGATACAGCTGATGGCTCCAAAGAAATATATTCTGTACCCTTGCAAGTCATTTTATGGCATTTTTTAGACACAATTTATATATGAGTAGTTACAAACACTTTGCTTTCTATAAACTCTGTATTTGCTATCCTAAGACAATTCATTATTTATAGTTAAACTGTAAACATTTCCTCAAAAATGACAACTACATGTGTTTCCTAGAAATAACTCTCCTCTAAAATGTAAGCAAAAGGGAAAAAACAAAACAAAACAAAATTGAAAAGCAAAGAAAGTGCTTTTGAGAGGGGGAAGGGGAAAAAAGCCTCAACTATTTGGTTTAATTCCACACAGAAACTAACTAGACAGATGGAGACATTTAAGACCGCCTGTAATGAAACACACAGTTGTGGAGATTATGTGTATCATTGATTATATCAAGAGCAGAAAGGTTAAAATCTGAAATACAAATTATGTTCCAAATAACTTATTTTGATTCAACAGATACAATTCACAGCAGACAAATTTTCTAAAATCTATGGAAGAGCTTTTCGTAGGTGTATTACACTTCTTAAAACAAAACAAAACAAAGCAAAAAACAAAACCAAACCTGTTATTATCTGATTTGTAGAAGTTGTCTTTAAAATAAATTCAGATTCTGTAGAAGAAATAGAGTGGTACTGACATCAATGAATATTTATAGTTTTCTGACTTAGATTACTTTGCCAGGTTTCCATGTTAATATAAATGGGAACTTAGATCTTTCACCCTACCATTGAACTCAATGATCTTAGAGGTATTTTTCAACCTTAAAAACTCTATGATTCTTTAATCTTACTTATTAGTACATCTGCTGGTAACTTTTGTTCCAGCAGGTGTGATGATCATCCATTTGCTCACAAGCAGCTTTCGTGTACTGCAGATATAAAGGAGAAATGTGTACACCAGCTTTTCCTGCCATAAACAGCTTTTACTACCTCTCCTTACAGGGTGTCATTTGCATGGTAGTTAAATGTTATGCTCTGGATGCTGGAATTTGTAGGCAAGTTTTGCAGGTAAACAAAAAGAGTATGTTTAGAAAATCTCTGTTAGAAAACTTTTCCCAGATAAGCCTAAAGAGATTCATTAGATCACAGTAATAACAACTTTCCTCCAAATTGGTGAGCTATTAAATTGTGTTTGTAAGTTGAAAGACTCCCTGTTCTAAGAATGTTTAAAGCTTTATTATTGCTGCCTTAGAATAGTTGGATGGCCTTGTGGGAGACAACTTGATCTAAATGCCATTTTATGTTAAATAAATATCCAAGGTGTTGTAAATCTCTATTTCTTATAATATTTTTTTTAAGAACAAATTTAAACTATTTTTTCTGAGGCTTTTGAAAAGCAGAGAGTTCTCCCTTTAAAAAAAAAAAAAAAATAAGCAAACGAAAAACCAAAATCTTCCAAAAGCCCATTGGTGATTTTGAGATGGAAAATACTGATGGAAAAATTTGGTCTGTGGCAAAGGGGAAAACAGGAAGAGTAGGCATATGTAACTGTATTTCTCTCATGTTTTATTCTTCTGCTAGTATTAATAGCTATATCTATAGTTACATAAAACCATGGTCTTTCCCAAACTTACTGTGCACTGAATTTGAAAATATACAATTTTTTTTCCCTTATTTTAAATGTTGCTATGTTGACATTAATGAAGAAGAATAAAGTTATTTGTGGTATAGAAAGCTATTTCATCAGTTTTTGAAAAGAGTAAAAGAGAAAAATTGACTGCCCTTTAGTCTGTGAAAAATATACAAACTCATTCTATCATATAATTTTGTAGAAACTTTGGTGTGCTAGGGAAATTGCAGCAAGACATTCAGTGAAAGCATGTGCCAGACATTCCAATCCAGGAGTGATTTGGAGACCGAGACGTGCTCAAGGACAATTTTTCACCTTAAATAAATCTTTGAAGTGTTAAAGCAAGTAATTTTTCTATTTTAAGCACAACTACTGGAATACTAAGTAATTAAATATTGGGCACTGAAAAATCTAGAATACTTAAACACTGAACATTGTGGCTGCTATATTGCTTTCACCATTGCTCTCCCTCCCTTACAGTTAAGGAGGTGCTTATGTATATCCAAACTCCATCCAGATCTGGAGTCAGCAGGTATCTGAGGTTGTCCCAGGTTCTCCTCAGATACCATAGATACAATAATAACCAATGGTTAAGAATAATTTCCCCGTATTATTACCTTTCATCTTCAGTGGTGAACTTAAACTATCTTAACAGAATCAAAGTATAAGTTCACAAATCATAATGAGTTCTTATGTTCTCCAAAAATGCTCATCAGTGTACATCTGAAATACAAAACACCCATGGCTTCTTGTTTTGTTGATTTCCTTTCCTCTGTGAAAACATATTTCTATACTCCACTTTTCCATTTGTGCTTTAGACAAAAAATGACATTAAAAAAAGAACATTCTGAAAGGGTTCACTAGCAGATATATCAATAGCAAATGTCTACTATGTCTAGAAGCTTTCTCGCCAATTTTGTCTGAGTAGGATTAGCAAGTGAGGCTAAAGCAACATAGCAGCAAGCTTCTAAAAATAATCTGGAAATCTCTGAGCAGATACTTTTTAAAAATCAGGCACTCTATATTTGAAGAATAAACTGAGGAAGATTTTGGCACATAAGGATGATTTAACTTCCTATGACATGTTTGCAGAAGCAGTATTTCAGAAGTTTATTGCAGAAACAGAAAGGATTTTTTTTTTGTTTTTGGTCTTGCCTCCTTGACCTATTAAGCTAAGACCAAAGAGGGAGGCAAAAAAAGAAGAAAATAAGTATTTCTTCCAGATATATGTTCCAAATATTGTTTGAAGTCTAGGTTCTTTTTCACAAAATGAGCAGCAACAGCTGAATTTGTATAGACAACAAAAAACAAAATTGGGAATGGAAATTCATGAGCATCTTCTTTTATATAAGAAAATTTCTTTACACCAAAAAAGAAAATTTCTTTATGAAGTCAAGATCTATGAATTTGACCTTAAACAAATATTCACTACTTTTATTTATCATTATCTGGATCAAAATATTTTAGGTTACTGTATGAATTTTATATAAATCATTTCAACCATTACAAATATGTAAACTAGTATATTTAAAATTTACTTTTAGGAAAGCTCTGGTGCCATGTGAAAGGACTGCAATTACGATCACCTAGTCTGTGTACAAGGTTTAATATTAAAAAACAGTTTAATGATATTTATTTAAGGATACAGGACATTTGTCTGTTCTAATATAAAATGAGACTAAGTAGATAAAGCCATCATGATTCAAGGTCACATCTACATATTATTTATATACTTGTAATTGATTTAATCAACATGACAGTGACTGCCATTATAGCTTTTTTTGGTTTTTTTCAAAAAGCAAAGATACAGTGCCTATAAGGAGGAAACTTTGTGTTTTCAGGGCAAAGTAGAGATATGACTTTGCATGATTCAGTAAGTAGGGCAATAATTTCCAAAAGGCTAACTGTAGTGCAAAAAGAAATGAAAGAAAAAAAACACTCTTACTGATGGGATGTCAACCCATCACTACAAGAAAATAGAGGTACAATACAAGTATTGTTTCTCATACTAAAAAATACTTTAGTTTCTAATACAGTAATAGGATCATTTTGAGTAATTTAAAAATATAGTTATTTAAATTAATAATTTGTGGCAGAAAAGTTAAAAGATTTTTTCAAGATTCATCCGTAAACAAAATGGCACATCTTCCTTGGAACAAAAGTACAAAAATGTTGTTGTTGTTGTTGATGTTTTTGTTGTTGTTGTTAAGTGATCAATAAACATGAGATCATAATTAAAACATTGGTCTTATGACACACAAATAGAAGAATGCTGTGGATTATTCCACAAATAGAAGTCCTAGTGGATTTTTTTAAATTCCTATATAGAAAGCTGAGTGAGCTCCTGGACTATGAACAACTGGATATTGATCAGTTAAACCCTTTTACACATACTTAATATTTAAGAGCATTCCAATGAAATTATTTGATCTTTGATGTCTGAACCATCTTTAAAATGGTAATATTATTGTTGATAGCGACAGAATCCTTATTTTTCAAACCATGATGTAATATATACTAAAAAAAATTGGGGCTTGAAAACTATTCTAAGTAGTTTTCAGTCAGTGGTTTTTCATCTGCCATACATATCAAACACAGAAGTACATTTGTAATATCATCAAAAGGAATATCATTTTAAAGTTGTGGGAATGCAAAGACTTTTCTCTTTAAGATGCTAATATATATATATTTTAAAGGATTTTGATTAATACTTCTGGTATCATAATTTATTTTCTACATGAAATAATATCATTACATTTAAAATTAATAGCATCTAAAATGGTAATGCCAGAGAAAATTTTAAAGATATGTAATACTTCTGTATATTTACTAAAGTGTTAACATACATGCGAAAATTGCATTCCTAGAATTAACATATGTTTCCTGTATATTGGACTTTGGTAACTAGCATTTATTCAAGATTTCGTTGAAACAATAGTGTCAGAAATTACATAAAACAAATAGTAAAAAAAGCCAAAAAAACCCAATAAATACATACTCTGAAATATAGACTTCATAATTTGACTTTACTTAAAATACTCATCATCTGATTTATTCACAGCTCGGAAAAGGATATTTTTACCTGTGCCATATAAATAGCTATAAATAAAAATATAAATTTAAATTCAGCCTAGATATTATTGTTTGTATGATTGCCTATTGCAGTTGGAGATTCATTAGATATATGTGTAGGTGCAGAATATCATAATTGATGATAGATTTCTTATTTCTTGTTGTGTTGTTGTGTTTGGCTGAAAGCATTGTTGGCAGCACAGGGATGTTTTCATTATTGCTGATCAGTGCTTACACAGAGTCAAGACCTTTTCTGCTTCTCACATCACGTCACCTGCCCAGAGTTTGGGGGCTACACAAGAAGTTGAGTGTGAACACAGCCAGGACAGCTGACCCTAACTGACCCAAGGGATTCCCTACAATATGGTGTCATGCCCAGCATATAAAGGGGGAGGAAGAAAAAGGAAAGGCGGGAGGGGGATGTTTGTAGTGATGTGCTTATCTTCCCAAGTCACTGTTATGTGCAATGGAGCTGTGCTTTCCTGGAGATGGCTGAACATGACTGCCTGTGAAAAATAGGGAAATAACTCCTTGCTTTACTTTGCTTGCATATTCACCTTTTGATGCCTATTAAGCTGTCTTTATCTCAAGTTTTTTCACTTTTAGTTTTCTGATAATCCCTCCTGTCCCACCATGATGGTGTGAGGGAGCAGCAACATGGGGCTTAGTTCCCAGCTGGGGTTAAAACACAACTAAAACAAAAGTTGCAAAAAGGTGCTCCATGATAAATAGATGGTCAGTGTAATTCACGTAGGGATTAAATGCCTTAGAATAAGATCCATAAATAGCAATATACTGAGGGAGCTGTCTGATGTAGTTTAAGAATGAAATTACCAAGAGGGAAAATGGTTTGAAGATTTAACATATACACTGTTAGACAAGTCATGTGCTCCAAGGCATTTGCAGGAGAGGCCACTGCACCCTTCATATAGTCAGTTGAAAATCAAAATGCTAAGGATGTGTCTTAAACTGCTTTTCACTCATAGGAAAGGACAACAATCTGTCAGCAGGAAAATATCTCCATCTGCTCACAGATTTATGAACAGTTACATATAGCATGACATGTAGCATGACCAATCACTGCAATTGAAGAGATAAACTCTTAATTTCTTAGCTTCTCATAAAATATTCTAAGATATGGGTAGACCTTACAAGGTATGCAAAGAATGAAGCTAAAATTGAAATGCACCAGCAATGAAAATATCTGTTACTAAATACCGATATTTTCATAGTGACATATATGAACTGAAAAAATGCTCCTGTTAAGAGAAAAATAACTTTTAAATTATTTGCAGAGTTTTATTATAATTCATCGTTTAATTTATTTAGTTCATAATGTGGCATATGCTGATCTCATGGCATGTTCAAAATATCACATAAACCCTGCTGCTTGTGAGGGGCTTGATCTGCAAGCATTCAGTCCTTAAGAAACAATGTCATAGTTTGATAAAGAAAAACAGCCCATCATATGAGTTTGGGAATGTAGAGGACTCTTCCTCTAATGTGACCTGGACCTCCTGTGGGAAAGGGTGCTGCTCTTAGGTCCAGGTTTCTCCCTGTTCTACTTAATCCTCTACTCTGTCCATCAGTGAGGCTGAATACGCGTTGGTAATATGTACATTACACATCCACACCCCCACACACATATACCCATAGCTGGTCATACAGGTTGGAGACAGCTCTCATGAACACAGACAGCACCTACAGCTTCATCCTGCTTCCCTCTCTGTCTCAGCAGGACAGAGGTTTACCACTGGGTGATTCACTCCAGCAGCTGGCCTCACAGTGTGCCCCATAGCTAGTCCTGGATCCCAGTCTCCCCCATGGATGGTAACTTGCCATATAATTTCCCAAGGCATCAGCTCCTTGCCAGTTCAGGCTGTGTCACCCTCACACCACTGCTCTCCTGGTCCCAATCCCATCTTCCCCCACCCACCCCCCACCATGCTGTCATTCTTAGAGGTTCACAAGTGATCCCATTGTCAGAACTAGGCTTTAGTGACCTACATTCCTTCCCACTCCCAGGTATTTTTGTCCACAAGCCTGGCTTGATCTCCTTCCAGTAGTGATCACAGACCAACTCACAGACATGAATTCATTCCTCGTGCTGATAGCACAGACCCCCTCCATGTACACATGTTCATAGAGAGTACAGAGCTCCTTGCCAGAAAATATTCAAGGTGGAGTTTAATGAAGAGACATGACTACAAAAGGCACAGGGCATGGCCAAACAAACAAGCTCTTCAGCCTCTTCTTAAATGCAAATAGACCTTTTTTTTTTTTTCCTTTTATCCCTCTATTTTCCTATACTTGAACCCCCACAATGCAGCCAAAGTTCTTTTCTTCCACTATTGGTGACTTCTTTAAGCATCCCATAGTTATTTCCCTAAATCCTACAATATATCTCATAATCCTTATCATTATTCTGAAAGGTGGCAAGGTGCAATGAAGAGCTTGCTCTGATGATTCATCCTGATGTGTTTCATGTGCTGTCAACAAGGCTGGTGGGTCTGCTGGGACAGCCCTGGGAGTGGCTCAGACAAGGCGTTCATTTTTTGGGAGTCTGCAGTTTGGTTTCTGTCTGCAGTTATGTCCCTGTGCTCTTCTGGAATTGTGAGGAAGGACCTTTTATGGGGTGGTAGCTCTCCAATGTGGGCTTGGGAGCAACAAGGACAGGTTATTAAAAAGTTATTGTTCCTGTGCGTGTTTCTCTCTGCCTTCCTTTTTGGATGCAGATGAGTTCCTCATGATTTAACCTAACACAAACTCAATTCAAAGGTTTCTGGTATCAGGACTATGCTAAACCACTTAAATATTGCATAAGTTTTGCGGACAATGTATGTTTTGGGACTTGTCAGAGAATGATATTCAATTTTGAGATTGTATTTAAGATGCTTATCAGTCAGTTTTCTGTATAATTAAGGGATTCTAATGAGCAGAGCAGCCTTAGACTCTTTCTAACATAAAAATGTAGCTGACTTGCCAAAAGGAAAGAAAGGGGTAACATTATAAAAATATTTCAGAGAAATCAAGGTCTTCTAACTGTGCTACTGTAACAGTTGCAAATGCATATGCAAAGCTGAGATATAGAGGTACTATGAAGTAATAAGTGCTATGAAGCAGTACAACATTTTTGGTTTTAAATAAATGGAAAAATGTGTTAAAATGTCAAAGATGAAAATGATAAATACATCTTGTGATCAGACAACTATAGACTTCCCTTTACACGCATTACCATACTGGCCATATGAAAATAAAAAGAGTGCTAAAAGTGCAATTTTGTCGTTCTGTGCATATAAGCACACTGCAAGACTCTATCTAGTCTACTGTGTATAATGTGCTGTTGTCTGGTCAGCTGGTATAACTTTGTATATTCTGCAATCCAGTTTGGCCTTGGTCAAAATCACATCGGTACCAGAGTTCAAGCTATTGTCCTTTATTTTTCAGTGTATCAATAGTATAGTAGTCTGCCAAACAGTGTTCTCCTGTACACTACAGTTTGAAGAATTTTGGAATAAGTATATTAAAGTGTAAATCTGTACAGTTAAATAACTTGGCTTCTCTGTCCCAAGCTGGGTCCTGATCCCTGACTCCCAACACTATACAAATATTTTTTGAGTCTTGCTTTTATAACGATCACTGAGAATTAAGAAGACCTCAGGGCATTTTTGAGAAGGTAGAGGAAAGTGTCCAAGCAACTTCTGGATCAGACAGAAGGACTGGGTGGTGGCCACCCAGTGTGTCAGGGTTGAGGGGTGTTTGGGCTGTTGCGATCACCAGCTTGAGGACATGGTAATTTGTTTTAGTATACTGGTTTCTTGTTTTAAACACTTTGGTCAAGTCTTGACTACTGTATAAAGAACTGGTGATGTGTGTGTTGGTGTAATTCAGAAGTGAGTACTGGTCCCACTTTGGATAGTAGTCATGTTTAAGAGGAAAGTAGTGTGTGCCATGGGGAATCATGTCTGCAGTCACTGCGTGCTAGCAACCTATCTTTTTTTAAGCCATGGATATTTTCTTTTATTAAAAATTCATTATCTTTTACTTTGATATCAGTTGGAAATTCCTAGATCGGACTGATTGTATTTAATCTGAATTATATAACCATCTAAAAGAACTTGTAATAAATTTATTTAGTTTCTGATGGGATCTTTTGTTCTTATTCCTAAACTACATCTAAATATTCCCAATTACTATCAATTTTATCTTTTCCCTTAATATTTGTCCACACTTTTATTCTCTCTAACCATAACAACTTACATCTGCTTTTATACAGAGTTTTTGTATACTTATATATTAACATTTCTTAGCATATCATATTTATTGGTTTTGTTTATGCTTTTTCCCAGGTTATTTTTCCCAGGTTTTATGTTCAACTTTACAGTAAAAAAATGCTTTACAGTAAAAAAAAAAAAAAGACCATCTGAAAATGTCCCTCAGAATTATGTTTACTCAAAATGAATTTTCAGTCTCTTAAGGCTTGTTAATATTTAGAATCAGACCCCACAAGTCTCAAGAAAAGAAAATAATGTCAGGAACATTCTCATTTGCTTATCCAGTTAATACTCTCTTAATTGGGCACAAAAGGGTCTGAAAGAACTAACATTACAATGGTATTTGATTATATATGATTATATATTATTAAGCTATCCCATGAGCTTTTTAGGATGAATAGACTGACACAGCATGAAAATTTTTGCATAGCAAATTCTGCTTTTTACTTATATGTATAATATAAAAGTCTTTGCACTTTTAGAGACAATAAGTGCTACTTAAAACATTTGTATGTCTTCTTGTCTTGTAATTGTTGATATAAGATGAGAAAATGAAATATTGTTTTAATTAACGTATTGTAGCCATCAAAAGAACCACAGGCATATAATTGCTTTCCTAGAAGGCTGGCATAGTTCAAATCAATTCACTCAAACACCTGCTAACAAGTACCTACTGCCTTTAAAAAGTAAGATTAGCACCTGCCATTTGAAATACAAGGAAGGGAATACTGCCATTTAAAAGAATGTTTTTATTGTTTTACTTAGAATACCTGTTTTTTCCAGAAAATTAGATAAAATAATAACAGTTGCTGAAGAAATCTGCTGTGACAGAAACATCCAAAAATTTGTCAAAAATCCCTGTCAAATGAAAAATTATCATCTTCCCTTGCCTATGTATAAGTAGCTGAAGAGATAATTTTTTATGAAAAAAGTCAATACTAAAAAACCTTTGCAATTATGACATCCATCATACAAATCATAAATCCATTTTCTTTCAATAAAAATTGTAAATCATTTCATAGTGTTGACACTACTATTAATATCACTTATTGCATACAAACAACCCCCCTGCTGACAGAACAAAACACATCTCTTTCAGGTGTCTGTTTTTTCCAGTGAGGTAGAGAAGGTAGATACGCACAAAATGTTTTGTTAAGATTTTGATGCATAAGCCAGAAATTCCTTGTCTGCTTCTGAAAGAATGCAAACATGGAGGATCTTGGCCTGGATTCAAGTCTAGAGAAACACACCTAAAATGATATATTTGTGCAGTGGTGTCTACAAGCAACTCACGTGACTTCCTGCTTTGTTAGCATTTCCAGCTCAATGCAGTTGCATATTTGTAAGTGTCTAGTGGAAATGAAATGAACTTAAGGCAAAGTTGAATTTCATCTGTTCAGCCATTTCAGGTGAGGTGGGCTATCCTATCAAACCTCTAGCTGCTGCCCAGAAGAAAGTAGCATTCTTGTGAATCCTAATTTTCTGTCTAGTAATGTTCTGTGGTCTTGAACATCCATCACACCTCAAATAACATCTGTGCTTTAATTTGACATTAACTTCTGCCAACAGTTCTACAAAGCTGCTAATGGCCTATAAATAGTTTCTGTGACGAAACTGCCTGAGAAAGCCTTTTACTTTACTGCATATATTTGCTGCAGGCTTGATTAATTTGATCACACATACTCTGGCAATTTAAGATGATTTGGGGCACTCTGCCTAGAAGCCAGGTTTCACTCAAGATAAATCCTTCCCTTGATATTCCCATACATACCAAGTGCTACCTACTTGTCCTGTATCAGATACCCTAGGGAAAAGTCAAACGGTAAAAAGTGTTGATTGTGTATGCACTTTTGACTAAACCATTAATGCTACTTGAGATGTCTGGATTATTCAAGATAGATTAAGCAGAAGATTTATGTTAAATGTGTGCCCTTCTGGAGCAGCTATTAGAGGAGTTGTTGGAGACCAGCCAGGTTTTTGTGACTGATCCTCATCTAGAGCTCAAATATAAATACCTATGCCTTGATTGAGTTACTTGTACAAAAATGGTGTCTAGTGCCTAGATTGGACAGATCCTAGAATATTATTCCAGGTTTCCTTGTTGTGAGTCAAGTGTTTTCCACAAATATTGATTAATATCTGCCAGGTTCAGTGGATGTCTTCGAAACAATATTTCTGTAGAACATGCAAATGAATGTTGATTAAATTTTGATATGTGTTGGAAATACTAACTGTAACCTGCTGGAATTGCACACCAAGCATTAAGAAACATTTCTTAAAAACAGGCTTAACACCATTTTAGATATCTAGACTATTTTACTTGCTTACCACCCTCCTTTCCAGAGTATAGACCTGTATGCCGTCCTGCAGGTGTCTCAGGTGCCTACAGTGCAGGCATGAGATTTCTGTATACAGGCAACTGATTACATTCAGTGTTTAAGAACAGATGTTTAATCCCACCTGAGATGCTCTGAAATTCAGGCAAACTTCCAACTGGCATTGGAGCAATGAGTTGGTCTACATATTGTAATATGTACTAATATACTTACTCCAAATCTTCTTCATTGGCAATGGAGAGGAAATAGAAGTTTTAGAATGCAGTTTGTCATACTAAATGTGGATGAGGTCTAACAGGAGACAAACTCTGAGACAGTGATGTGCCCTTGCCATACAGAGACTAACTATGTCCTAGGCTGCATTAGGAGTGATGCCAGAAGATTGAGGGAAGTGATCTTCGCCCTCTAGTCAACGCTGATGAGACCACACTTGGAACCCTGTGTCTATTTCTGGGCTTCTCAACATAAGAGACATGGACATACTGTGGATATCTTCCTTGTGAGCAAAGGCTGATACTGAGACTGCTTAGGCCAGAGAAGAGAAGACTTGGGTGGATCTTTTCAGTGTATACAAAAACCTAAGAGGAGGCTGAAAAGAAGAAAGGGGCAGAAACTCACAGAGCTGCTCAGTGACGGGTCTGGAGGCAACGGGCTCAAGTTGAGTCAGAGGATATTCCCTCGGAATATCAGGAAGCACTTCTTCACTGTTAGGGTGACTGAACCCTACAGAAGTTGTTTAAGAGAGATTGTGAAGCCATCTGGAAGTGGTCCTGGACAGCTAAATTTAGGTGGCCTTTCTTAAGCAGAGTGGTTGGACAAGATGACCTTCAGAGATACCTTCCAACCTCAACCGATCTGTGATTCTGTGATCTTGTTCTCTCCAATAGACTTAAAGAGCACACTAAGGTGGTTATCTTGGTTGCAATATTTAAAGTATCATTAAGATAGGTGAATTACATCTCTATTTCTATTTAGATGTTGGTTTCTTCTAAATCACAGTAGTATGAAGATTAGAGAAGCAGACTGTATGGTAACTGTCAAAACAAGTCAGTAGCCAATTTAAAGATTTTCAAAATTAAACAAAAACCTTAAAACATTTTTGTATACATCCTGTTCCAATTTTCTTGCATAGATATTCATACTTTCATTCTCTTTTCCTTCTTCCTCATGACAGCAAGTTCTAAAAGCTAGTCTTTCATTCACTGCTCTCAGGTGGATGATTTTTGCAGGTAGTAATTAAGGTTGCAGTAAAGGACCACCTGCTACTCAGATAAGCCAAAACACCCGAAGTTTTTATTCATCATATCATAGCAGTATGAAAGATTTTAAGGTGCTTGCAGACATGGCTTTGAAATATTGCCAATGCAGTTCTATGAAATGAAGTGCAATTATTTGAGATTCAAAAGCCTGTTTTGTTTTTTAAGACATGACATATTTCTTCAATTTGATGATAAAAGAATGTATCCACAAGAAAAACCTAGCAAGAATTGTCTTTGTCAACAGAAAAAAAAATTGTAAAAGAGGGAGGAGAGTGGAAGGGAGGGAAAACTTTCTGTTCAGTTGAAGTCAGCAAGAAAAATATTGGTAAAGGAAGCAAAGCTCAATAAAT
The DNA here is from genome assembly GCA_003546035.1 of Mixornis gularis. Taxonomy (NCBI): domain Eukaryota; kingdom Metazoa; phylum Chordata; class Aves; order Passeriformes; family Timaliidae; genus Mixornis; species Mixornis gularis. The sequence continues at coordinate 6,668,228 of QVAJ01000014.1, read as the reverse complement.
TAGTAAAGATTCTAGTTTAATTCTCAGTCAGAACATGGAAGGTCTGTAAACTACTGTAGTATGATATTATATTTTGACAACAGTAAGAATACATCTACCCTTCAAAACAGTGCAAATAAGTACATACAAGCAAACTAACTAATAAATAATTAAAAAAGAAAGAAAAAACCTCCATCGTACAAGAATGATAACATTTTCTTGCAGGTGTAAATGAAATTATCTTTAGGTTCAAGTACAGTAATTATATTTTCAGAATTTTAAGTTATTATTTATTACCTGCTGTTGGCAGGAGAGATCAGCAAATCAGTTCATCTGTATATTGATCTACTGACACACTTTGAAGTACTTTGTCATTAAACACCACTACAAAATCCTAAAAGCCATATCATCTTAAAAAAGACTGCAAATTTTACAAAGGTATATAGTGTAATATCTATATATATATACATATGCTGAGGTTCTCCTGCAAAAGAAATCTTATTAGGATTATTTTTTTTAAGTAATTTAGAATGTCTATATTTTATAAGATTAAAACAGAAGCCTGGTATTAGTCTTAATGCAGTTAAATTTTGGTATTCGATTTTTTAGGAAAGCTATTATTCTACTGCTCCTGTCTTCTTTACATAGGGGTTTGTTACATGTGTATTTGTAGTACATTGAAATAAAAAAGACTAGGCTGCTAACCAAATAATAGAATTATGCAAACTGCTGCAGGGGACAATCATATCTATTTATATACTGGAAAAGAAAAAAATACTTCACTTGAAGACATTTTATGTGCTTTAAAAAGCTTTGAAAAAAATGCTTAGTACCATAATGATATTTGTTTGAGTTCTATAAGAAAATGTCAGCCTTACTCCTGAGCAATATACTGTGTTTAAATTAAATTTAAAATATTAATTTTAGGGAATCTACATTTTAAAATTCAAATTCTTTGAAAATTCAAATTGATTAAATTTGCTATTCACAATTTTATCTTGACATTGCTTTGGCAAATTTATATCCCTTAAAGAAAATAGCTTTCTGCTTCCCCTATGAAGCACATTCCACACAAATTAATACTATATATTTTCATGTAAACATAGGAACTGTGATTTATGCAATTGAAATACTCCTCTTATTTAAATTTCTTTAAAAAAACTATTCTATCACTCTAGATTCAATGATCTATTTTTCTTAAGGCTCTCAAGAGAATAGGAAATAATTTTTGTTGCTCTCTATGGTAATTTTATTTTTCGTTAATTAAATGTGCTCCCTCCTGTAGAGACACAATGGGTTGGGGATTTTTTTACAGACTGAATAACCCTTTCACAATCAACTCATTCTGAGCCTAAGGCATAGCAGACAAACTGAAAACACTTCACTTTGATACTGCTTCCAGAAACATGACCTATAAACCACAGAATTTTCTACAATAGCTGCCTGGCACCAATCTCACAGCCTTTTTCTTTCCTTGGGCTTTGATATGTCCTGAGAATAGAACACACACTTCATGCCTCGTATCAAAGAGGGTTAGAAATCAAGGACTTATCATTTCAGTATTTAGCATATCTGTATGTGAAAATATGAGGTTTATTCTATAGAAAGATACACTGCATGGAAAAGATGATTCTCTAACTTTTTGAAACAGGCTAGGATAATACTTGCAAAGGGTTGCCGGCATACAATTATGATTGAAGGGCATGATTTCATTAATCTGGGAGTTATAAACGTGAAAAAGAATGTAATTTGTTGTCGGAAGTTCTTGTGAGGTCATTTTGTTTGACTCTTATGAGGAGTAATACAGTATTTTGTCTATACTAATCTAGAATTGTCTGCCTTTCTCCTTTTTTTTTTTTTTTTTTTTTTTTAAACGAGTACAAACTACAAACACAGTGAAACTGGCAGATCAAAAAAAGGTTACTGTTCTCAAAACACAAAGCAGATGATGACATTTTTTTAATATATAAATATGTCAGGTAACAGGAAATCAATATCAAAAGCTTGCATCTTGCCAGTACAACTACTGTGCAATGGCCAAACTGTTGGTGTCACTGTGCTCTTGATGCCTTTCGCAAATATACTGGTTCTAGCACAATATGTGTAGAATATTTTTCCTTTTGCACTGATTTCTAGTCTTTATTCCTTTCTGACTTCAAATATGATATAAATAGGCAGCTAGAGAAACCTTGTTCTGCTGACAGTTACGTTCTTTTAGACAGGAAATCTAATAGCCATCGTAAGTGTAGAGGATCTCACTTATTGAGATGCCCAGCTCATGCAGTCTGAGAGACATAGAATTGGTTACCAATATCGAAACATACGATATATGTTCACTAAATATTTGGCACCCAAATGGGAAAAAGTACTGGGCATTTTAATTTCATGCTACAAAGATGTAACCCATAGTGATTCATGTAAATAAATTCTCTTCTGTATTTTTCCTTATAAATGCAACCTCAGGAGGTCTGGTGTTTTTAAAAATGTAGAAATATTGTGCTTACTGAGAACTTGGAATATAACAATGTTTATGGCTTGGCTACATAGAGCTAAATAAGCTTGTTATGATTCTATACAGAATAAAGCAAAAATGTATTTGGTCTGAACATGTTTTCATATTCTTTACAGAAAAAAAAAAGTGCTTAAATATTTATGTAATCTGCTTCAGGAATACAGCTTCATTCCTTGTTATGCTTAGATTTATTTTTTTTTTCCTTTCTAAATCAGTATTCATTTTCTTTGTCCTATATAAGTTTTGCTATTAAGCATCAGACTAAAAGTGTTACCACCTAATAAAGTGCCATTTTTCAGTTTTAATGGCTTTTATTTTCCTTCATTTATCATATAAGTTAAAAGGGAAAAAGATATAAATCATACAAATGTGTCTTAATTAAAAATTACAGTCTGTATTTAAACCCAATTCTGTTGTTAGCTGATCCAGTAAATATCATATCATATGGCAAGATCAATCCCTGGCACTGAATATAACAATTTTCTAGTTCTGCCATGTGGGACTGTACTTGCAACTTTTAAGTGTATTGTTACTTTGCCAAATACTGGTTCACCTCCGAATTTTGTTTCAATGTATCTAAATTGTAGTAGTTTGGCTTCCAGCACCTTAGACTTAGTTCTCCAAGTCTGGGAGTTTGTGGTTGGTTATTCCAGCCATATAAGGTTGAGGTTTTTATCAATTACTACATTAGCTGATACATTTAATTTGACCATTCTTATCTATTTTTTAAAAATTTGTTTAAATTCAACAAAGGAAACTTAATTTTGCAGTCAAAACTGTTTGTTTAATTCTTGCTGCTTCCTTCCTACCAGTGACCACGGCAACATGGAAAAAGTTTATCATAGCAGGTACCTTAAGACTGGAAAAGTCTGTATCCTAGGTAGCTTCCTACTGCAGGCATTTGCAAGTGATCCCTCAGGCATCTTTGTTCAAACTCATTCCATTTTTCCCTTCACTTGGCATTGAAAATAAATGAACTGGAGATTAGATTAACGTCTTCAGGCTATTAAGTCAAAGCTAAAAACTTTACATTATGGACTTACTGGTAGTTCTCCCGTGTGTCTTCATTTTTTAAAGTATTATGCATCAAGACATTCCCATATCACAGAAGAAAAACAAATAAATGATTGGTTAAGACAGTAGATCCCCTCAGGGTCTCTGTCAGACCTGGATATGTTGACCTGAATTTCTGTCCTAGAAGTTTAATCTGGCATCAAAGGAAAAGCTTTGGGTTTTAATGTATTTTGGATTGCCTTATTATCTGTAAATTTAACCTTACAGTGTTTGCCACCTAGAAGGTTTTTTTTTCTGAAGAATAAACTCTTAATTCACCACTTCTTTGGGTCATTTTTTTTCCTGTATATCTCATGTGACACATAATAAATGAAACGTATTTAACGGAACAGAATTAGACTGATTGAGCTCTTGAACATATATGCTCAAACATCATTAGAAGACAGCCTCCAAACTTTTTTCTGTTATTGTTTCTGATATAATTCTCTTTTTTTTTTTGCTTACTTAATAGACTGGATACAAGTACTCAGAATGATTTAATGCTTCTTCTTTTTAGTATTGCTAATCCAATAATAGCAGTATGATAATGCATCATACCTAAAAAAGTGAAACAGGAAAAAAAATCTGTTTCTAATTAATCTATTGCCAATTGATAATGACCAGTGTTTACCTTCAGATACAAAATCTGCTTTGAATATAAATATAAGCAGACATTCAAATGCTGGCATTTAGTATGTATAAATAAATCTCAGTTCAACAAATCAAAGCATTTCAATGTGTACATAGTGTATAGAAATTTAAGCAAGACAAATAAAATAAACACTTGAACTAGGATCACAGTCAAGTTAACTTTCAAAGCATAATAGTTTTGTTCACAGCATAATACAGACTAGAAGGTACAAAGTTGAAAGAGTAAGTTGTAAGCAACTTTAAATAGTATTGTGCTACTGTATTATATACACAAACAACAACACAAGCAGAAGAATATTCATAATGCACACATGTATCCACATAGAATATTCCTTACTTATTCATGCACATTCATTGACATCTGAATTAACAATTCAGATGCTTAATAATTTAATTTATATTAGCCTCCTATTTTCTTGCTTAGTATAACTGTTGATATATGAAATTGTGTGTGTAAGCCATAGTTTTACTTGTTTTTAGAAAATAGTTCAAAATTCCAAACACTGAAATGATCATAGTATAAAAGATGTACTCCAATACTCACTGATTCTAATTTCCTTTAAAAACTTTTAGGCCTTAGATTTGGACTGACAAACCGTTGTTGTAGAGAGGGAATAGCCCATGGCTAAAAGGCCCCCTTTTTTCCTGAAAGCTGAAGTCGCATTGGCAAAATTCTAAATTACATGATTTAAATTTAAATTACTTTTTTTTTTTTAATAGGAGCAAAGATTAAAAAACTAAATGTCTCAGTGTAAAATATATTATCTGTAATAATATACCAATGAGTGAAATTTGCATGAAACTAAACTTTGTGAAAATTGTATATGATACTAAAATTCACTTAAATATTTAGCTTTCCCTTTCTTACTTGGGCCAACGTATAAATTATTAATGTACTTTATTTTGACAGAAGTGATCCCTATAAGATGTACCAATGCCACCTACAAATTTATAATATTAGTGGTATTATTAATAAATTAATAATCTTATGAAGTGAGTCTGTCTGGAGATACTTAGCAAGGACAAATATTGACAGCACCTGTTTCAGAAATTCAAGTGGTTGTAGACATAATCAAATAAGATAAGCAAACAAATATAGTTACAGAAGAGTTAATTATCATTATACCTTTCATTTCATTGGAACTCCTGTTTGTTTGCAAAGATAAAAATAAGTTTAAGAAAGGGACCAGATTTGGGTTGTGTTTGTTGGTTTGTTTTTTTTTTTTTTTTTAAATATGTGCTGATTTTTACTGAAAAAACTCTACAGATAAGAGAAAGACCTTTAAACTTGTTTTCTTTTATTTTCTCTTTCTTTTTGTGGATCTCAGTCCAGTAAGAACAATCAGTTTTAATGAGCAAAAATCTAGCAGTTTGATGGCTCTAGGCAGACAAATAATGAGGGAGAAACTGGTAAAGTAAAAAAAATCCAAGTAAGGGTGAACTCTTTATAAAAATGTGTTCCACAGAATGCCAACAGAACCTTTTTCATAATGGTAGTTTTATAGTTTTGTTTGTTATTTTGTTCCTTGTGTTATGTGCACCAGATGTGAACAACAAGTCAGAGCCAAAGAAGTTTTGGAATTTTTAATTCCAGACATAGAGCGAGACCAACATGAAATATATTGGAGGAGATGCCTGTAAAGGGCTTTCATCTTTTCTCTTTAGGTGTACTAAGGTAAGAATGGAACCGCCTTTTAAAAAACAGGGAAAGACAGAGACATTATTTCTGATGAAAAATACACATGCTTCACTAATTAGTAGCTAGGAATGCTAACACAGGCCATTAATCACAGAAAGGGGGAAGGATGAACTGATTGAATGCCTGAAGACAGTGCAGTCTTGACTGTGATGGTTGTAAGCCAGGGCTGATCTTCAAAGACAACTTTGCAAATTAAAAGGTACATTCTGAAGTGCATAAAGTCATGCATTCATGGCTGAAAGATAGGAAGTGTGGACAAGGCATTTCAGGAAAAGTTTAATCAAAAAAAATGAGCATTCCCAGAAGGCAAAAGCGAGGATGAGCAGCTTAAGAGGAATAGAAAGATACTGACTGAATATAAGACAAAACTCAGAAACGTGAAAGATAAGGAAGGTTATTCCAAGTATCTGGAAAATAGAAGATTTCCACTCTAAATCCTTCCCTTTGAACTCCCAGGTCTCTGAACCACCCAACATGCTCTTTGGGAATGTGAAATAAGTAAAATCACAACTATTTATGCCAGCTGCACATACAGAAGTCCAGAGAAGATGCGTCCAACTGTGATGACGGATCCATTAGATGAGGTGTCAGTCATGCACCAGTCTAAAAGTATAGCTGAATCCTCAGTATCTTCAGTTAAGTTTAGGCAGATTGCCATTACTAAGAAGTTAATGTATTAAAGAATAATCTTAGGTTAAAGTAATGTCATAAACATTTGATTAAATTCTTGATGAAATTTACTTTTCTCTTTGTGCCCATCTGATCTATTCCTTTGTGATTCAAAATATGTTCTACAACTGTGCTAGATTTGAAGTCAAATTCATGGGACAGTAATTTTTCTGGGGGTATATATTTGCAAAAGATATTGGTGATTTTCTAGTGAGACAGCAGAAATTGACAATTTCATAGAAATTCCTTGCTATTATTCTGTAAGTGGACTACTATTTTGTAATATTTAGCAATATGAATGTTATTTCCATCTGTCTTTCACAGTTGCAGTTATTCAACTCTTTTCTGACATGATTTTACACTCATAAATATAACGTGGATAAATACTACCTTATATATTTGAGGTAAAATACTAGTTTTGTAGCTCTTGTGTATTTGGCTTAAACTCCATCTTATTTTGTCCACTGTGACAGGTCTCACCATTTGTATCTCTCTTCTTATTTTTGAATTTGAAAAGTTACATATGGTTTTCTTTGTTCAACAAAGTAATTGGCCATTTTTACTCTATTTTCTACCTTTAAAGCTTCAAGAAATTTGACAATTCAAATATTTCCACTGTATTTTAAATTACTTTTCATACACTTTTTATCTCTGTAAGGTATTTATTCAGTCCTGTCATATTATATGTTTTCCTTGTAATTTGGATAAATATACTGGATATTATTTTTATTTTTATGATAAAAAATAGCATCTCTTAGCAATATTAAAATTTCTGGCATTCCCTTGTTCAAGATTATGCCATTCATTCTTGTGGCCTAAAATAATGTCTTTGATTTTTTTTTTTTTTAATTTATGAATGTCAGAATGAAAATTGTGATGCTTGCCACTGTTACAATATTGTTTCTGAATAGCCTATTAAAGGTTCTATATGTTGTCCACGCAGTAAATTTATGTATCCATGTATTGTCTTATCTAAAATTTGTAAAGAAGACAATTTAGTGTTTCTCAATATCTTGTGTAGTCTTGTAATATGCTAGACTTTGCATAATTGGATAATCAAGGTATTGTTCCTGCCTCTGGAAATTTACAGTCACTTGTGACTTTGGGTTTGAATAAAACAACTCAGAGTAACTATTGCTTTGAGTTGGAACCAAAGCCGAGCGTAAAAACAATTGGGAATTTGACAATGTTAAAGCAATTGAATTAGAACTTTAAGGACTGTCTGTTATACTGACATTACAGTAGAAATTTTACTCTTTGCAAATCTAAATTTTGCAATTTTCCAAAATTAAATGTAGAGGCAGACAGCATGTGAAAGAAGAATGAATTACCCAGCCTACCTTCAGTGTCTTTCTCTTCCGGGTTCAGTGGTCCATATGTATTGCCCAAATTCTAATTTTCACAGTGCTGCTCATGATCACAACCTGTGAGTTCTTTCTATTAGTTTGAGTTGTTTTCTAGATTATTCTTGGAAATTGGGGAAAAATTACTTTGTGTTTGCTCTTTAGGTTGAGAATTTTCATTGGGAAAACTTTTCTCAGTGGTATTGATATCCTAATGTAATCACACTGAAATAGAATCACTCCCTGACGGTGAACACACTTCAGTGAATCATCTACCTTGAAGTGCTTGGCTGCAGCACTCAAATTAAAAAAAACCCAAACCAGTTGTCCTTAGAATGTTCTACTAGTGAAGAAAAATAAATCACTTTTAGAGGGAGAAAGAGATCTTAGATGGGTTGAATTGTTGTTTCGTAATATAAAGCTGCTTCTTATCATTAGTTACCTTGGTATCTCTTTTGAGCCTGACTATTATAATTTATGCACTCATTAAGAGCTAAAAATTAAGTGCACTGAGGCATTCAGGCCTCAGTCAGAGGAAAAATAACTTGAGAGGATAATATTCAATGATTCTAATAAATATTTATATTTTAGAGTGTGAAGTGGGAGGAAAACATGTAGGAAAAGAGTGACAATAGGAGGGAAGATCCTGTCTACATTTCCTACTCATTCTTTTAAGTAATTTATTTTTGTGCTGTTTTAACTGCCAGATAAAGTTTAAAAATAACGAAAGATTCATGTCAGACTCACCTAAGATGTCTGTCAATGGATAGATTCCTAAAAAATGACAGAGTTTAAATATACTGTCCTAAAAATTAGTAAAACTTAGTACTTCACAATTTTCCATGAAAAATTTAATCTAGGTCGTTTTCCTCATTTCTGCAGACAAAAAGAAAGTAACTTTTTTCTCTTGCATTCTTTTATGTTTTGTGCTGATACTGGGTTTTCTTAGTTGCTCTCTATTATTGATGAGAATTTTTCTGTGTCCTGGGGTCTCTGTGAATTTAGCTGTAAAAATAACAAAGCACTAATAAATTATGTATCTACTTAATAACAACAACAAAGTTTTGCATAAGTTCATTTCATTATTTCATTTACTGTATGAATAGGAAAGGAGACTTTTTAAAACCATTAAAATTGAGTGTCTTGATAGCAACTCTTATATGTCATATCATGGCAAAATGTGTAATAATCATATTATTAAGAGAACTCAAAGCTAGACAAAAAAAAAAAATCAAAGATATCAATATGGACAAGAGAGTTATCCAAGAAAAATCTTGGGTAAGTACGCTCCTAACAGAAATGAGTTGAATCAGGACAAAGAGGGCATTATCTGTTTCTAGTGAATGGCCCCTATTTTCTACTGATCACTATCAGGTTTCAGGAGTAGCTGATATGTTGCTAGGTGAAGCAGAGCTGACATTTGTATGCTGTCGTGCTGCTATAAGGTGGCATTACTTTACAGACGACAATCTGTTTTCATATTCTGTTGACAACACACGGGAACACATTTCTGTCTGTGCATCGTACCATTTCTGATTTTGAAATTCTGGTTATATTACATTACATGCATGTAATTCATGTAATGTAATATAACTACCAATCACTGAAGTAATTTAGTAATATAACTAGCAATTATTAAAGCTGTGGATGTTATGGATAAAACTTTTTGTCCAGATAGGTTCAATCAGTTGGGGAAAATATTTAAAGTATCTTATGATCTTTCATATGCTGATTTTTTTTTTAGTCGCTTTCAATATATTCAGCTATTTTCTCCTATTAGACATTCCTACATTTCAGAGTGCAGTTACCCTGTAGGCACCACAGACATGGCTGTCGCTGCCCAGCTCCCTCAGGGCTCACTTTTCAAAGCAGCTGTGTTCATGATCTATTTCTTTCCTGGGAAAGCTGTCCAGGATGTGTCCTTTCTGTGTCATGAGTGGATACCTCTGGAAACCAACCTAGAATTGCAGTAGAAGAGTGATACAGAGAATAGAAGAGGGGAAAGATTCCTCAATGTCAATGCCAGAGATTACTGGAAGTTTTCCTCAGAACTTTCTTTAGTGGTTCAGCAGACAAAAGTGCTTATGGAAACTCCTTCATGTGCAGGTCTCTCATACAAAATATTCAAGGCCAGGGCTCTGAGCAACATGTTCGTGGGTGGTTGAAATTAGATGATCTTTAATGTCTCTTTCAACCTAAATATCATATGAGTCTGTGGCTCCTCATACCCCTTCCACCGTCAGCCCAGACTGGGATAGGCATGGAAGTTCATTACTTTATCAACAGATTAAGTTACTACTGATTTTGGGAGGGGAATATGAATCTGTAATTGGAATATTAGTTACTTGAGAGATCCCTGAGGTGGAAGTAAATGCTTCCAGCAGGAGTGTGTTACTGTCTACAGTTCTGACAATAAGTATATGGAAAGGAATACAGGAATACTTTTTCCTCATTGTCTCATTTTGCCATTTCTGGACATTTGATGTAGATCCAAACTGTCAGAAAATTAAATTTAGTTTGCGCTATAATAAAAATACAAAATAAATCACAGGTGTTATTAACCGTCCTACTCAAGGGTATAACCTGGGAGTCAGGTTATACCTGTCTCCTTTAGACAATGTCTCCTTTAGACAGATTGTCCTATGAATCTCTGCTTTGGATAAAAGCATTTCTCTGTGAAACATCTCATCCACATAATTGGTCTGCCACAGCATAGAAAGCAGTGGCATAAATGAAGTTATATTTTCAATGTGCAAGCAGTCTATGACTATTCTTGTGCTAAGAATTTTCTACTTAACCCTGTAATTACTTCTGGAATTTACAAATTTAAAGCATGTTTCTGTAGGAGTCTGTTTCTGCTTCTTAAGAATATAGACACATTTTTTCAACAATATAAACAAAACTTTTAAATGTAATTTATGGACATTTTTATGCTCCACAGCTAAAGTGCAGTGAAAGAAATTTTGCATTCTGTTTCCAGTAACTTAATGAAAAGCAGGTACAACATGCACCTGTATTGTTAACATGTAGCATATAAATCTTAAGAATTCTGAACCACAGTCTTTTCTGTAACTCTCCATGATGTCTTACTCAAAAGTCATTTTTTTATTTAGTTTCCTTGGATAGAAATATAAATAAGGTGTACCTATTTTTTTAAATTATTATTGCTACTTTGAGTTCAACAGTTTTGTCTTATAAATGCTTCATTAATCCACTACCACTTTTGATTACCAGCATACTGCAATTACTCTATCTACTGTAGTGTCAAGTATGATATCTGGATAAGAGAAGACATGCTTCAGAAATTCCTTTTTTTGGTATTTAACATCTACTTAAGAGTTATTATTAAGGAAAAAAAATGGAAAATAGTTGTGATTATCACTGTTAATAAGAGTGCAACTTCTCTTGTTAAGGTTGTATTCTTAGCATCCATACAGCAGTTTTGCATCTGTTCAATACTCCTGCAGAAGGTATATAGGAAAATAATTGATGGTGTGTTATTTACACAGTAACCATCCAAGGATGGTTGCATCCAGAGTTTTGCCTATTTTTCAAGTCATTTTTTTCTCAAATTGTTGGATTTTATTTTAGGAATCTATATGTACACTAGAGATCTCCTCCCAAGCAGCATAACAAGAACATTATGATTGCAAGAAAGTTTAACTACATTCATATGGATCAAATAATTCAAGAATGACAGCTTTCTCCCACATCATAAGAAACTAAATGCCATTCATAAAATAACCATTCAACTGGAAAATATACACAGATGAGCATTTTCTGCAGTGCTGTCATTATGTGTAACATGGCCATAATTCTTACTGTTCAGCACTTTAATGACTTTATCTTACACAGTTTCCCATACTCATACATAATAGCTAAGTACCCTATGGTGAAAGTATAAGCCAAATAGCCATATGCCTGCAGTCTTCTTGCAGACTGGGCAGGTTTTTGATTGGCTCTAGCAGGTTCGGGGAAATGACCATTTCAGACAGGACCCAGTCAAGCAGAAAATGGGCAGATGCTGTAAGTTGCATAATCAGTACAAAGAATACTCATCTGCCATTTATAGTACACGAGATTAACTGATGGGATACCGACTGATTCAGGCTAATTTAATGACAACCTCTAACCATCTGTCTAGAAAGCTGTATTTTACAAAGGCCTAATGCTGACCCACATAAGTTAGCCTAAAACACATTTGGTGAGTTTAATAATGGATTATACATCAAAGCAAGAACTCATTACTGTTACAAGTAATGAAATATTTATTTTTAATCTGACACTTCTACTACTGCTAAACAATAAGAGATTACACGGTGAACCAATATATATAATAAATGACTTACTACTTTTCTGCTGTGCTAGTAAATACGAAGCTTTCCAAGCCCAATGATTTCACTCGCTGACAGTAGGAAACTCTGGGAAATAGACCTTCTCCTCAATGACATGAGATCTTCCTTTGCTCTTTGGACTTCACTTATAATTTTGCAGCAATACTCCCCATAACACTTGAATTCAACTCACTTGTTAATTTCTTTGTATACAGCTTGATTTTGCGAATAGTCAGCATCCTGGAACCCAAATTATATCCATGAGACTTTTGCATGAAAAGTCTTTTGAAATGTTATTGAAGAAGGAAATTGGTAGGAAAAAAAAAATGTATAATTCAGACCACAATGTGGCTGACAAGGTCCAATTTACTGGTGGTGGTTTGGGAAGTTGAAAGGACCCAGACTGACTCTTAAAGCTTAGAGCTGGCAATTAGAAACTTCACATCAGCAAACTCTAGTTGAAGGCAGTGAAGTAACCATTCAACTTCCTCTGTGCAATTTTTATGGAGCCATTGTTATTAACAGACTCACACGTCAAATGTTGCTGAAATATGGCAATGATGAGTGTTTTTCAGGCAGGTTAAATTATTTTCTGAAGACATATATTACGTTGCATAAATGCATAATGATGTATTCACATTTAAAGCTTTCCCTAATTTTTCTCTTTTTAAAATCATATTTAAATACAATTTATGTATAATGGTGTATAAAAATTGATGAACATGCTATGACACATTCTGTTCAAAGTATCAGGCATCTGGGAACATCTGGGAATGGAGGAAACTGCTGAAAAATCAGAGTATATTCCCTTATAAACTTTACACATCTGTTAGGGACACTGTTGAATTCTTTGAGGTAAAATACAGCACTTGCACTAAAATATTTCTTGCGGTATACAGGACATATATTGATCCATATACTATTCCTTCACCAAAATCTATGGACAAACAAATAATTCCCCGTGAAGCTGTTTAATTAGTAGTACCTACTTGCTCACAGGTTTTAGAAGACCTCATATTTCTGTTTTGTGGGAAAATCCTATTACTTGTCTTATTCAGGCAACACTATTTGGTGGCTCAACAGTCAACAAACCATTTTAAAAACTGTAGCCAAGCAACACAGAGAGATTTCCCTTCATCTGGAATGGATTGTTTAGAGAAGTGATGCACTCATTTGAGAATCTGCACTTTCTTTTTATGCAAAAGTATTTTCTAAGACATCCAAACCACTGTCTGGTCCCAGATCTATGTAGCTCTTGTCTATAAAAGAAAGCTGACTCACTGAGGAACTCTGCCATTTTCAACCACTGGAAATTGACAAATCCTCTGGCATCTTCACAGGATGAAGTAGTCCAAATAATAATCAAAAAACCTCCTATTCAACTCTTAGTTGCACTACCAGTTTTATTTCACAGATCTTTCTTCCTTGCAAATACTGTACATGTTTAAATTCACCTTTAAAGCCAAAATAAAGAAAAAAATATTGCATTAGGAATGCCAACTTTCCAATTTTAGTTTCTTTTTTTTTTTTAAGCAACAAAAGATATAGTACCCACCCCTCTCTTATAAAGATGTCTCTCTTAAGAAAAAAAAATTCCCTCTCAGTATATTTCTTTCCCAAGTATTTCTTTTATGGTCTTGGTATATTTCACTTTTTTCACCTTTATGATTTCTATCTTGCCTTCTTTTTCTCTCTTTCTCAGGGCAAACTTTCTTTGTATGGTTGACCTGAGAGCTACCTCTTACTTAAATTATGTCTGGTAAGATCCAACTGTGGATGCAGCAGCGTGTATGAACAGGACAGTAGAATCTGTCTTAGAGTGTATTTGCACAAAACTGATCATGTCAAACCTAATTACGCCAAAATTGACAATAGCAAACAGAAAGGTAGTCATCAGCTGGGCCAAAAACTGAACATTCACTTCTACATATAAAAAGGTAAAAACAAAATATCAGCATGTCTGTCATTCTTCAGCTATGCATATGATTTGATGAAAGGAAAAAGGTTGAGATTTCTTCTTTCAGTCAGAAAATCAAGAAGTGAATGAACTCCTGCATATATCTGTAATCCGATGCTGCATGCAGACCCGCACATAAATGGTAGACATTGATGACATTAGGGTGTTGTCTCCTCTATAGGTTTGCCTTTTTACAGAGAGTATTAAATTTTATCTTATTTTTAGAACCCACAATACAAAGCTACTACAAGAATGTAGCACTCATTAAAACAAGTCAAACCACAAACATCTCTGTCTTTAAATTCTTATGCAATTAATCCATGTTATATGATTGTGAGAATAAACCATAAATCCCAGAGTCCCCATCCCTCACTTGACCTGTCACAGGATCAGCTGCCTACTGTTGTGATATAAAACATAAATACAAAGGAGTCTTTACCCTATTTACCATAGTCACAGAATATGCAGGTTGTCGATCCAGAAAACGGCCCAAACATTTTTTTTAGACCCAGAATCTGAAAGTTTATATCTAAATCTAAATATCAGCCATATTTCCAAGAATGGTCTGTTCCAGTTTATAACTACATTTCTTCTTTTTATCATCCTCTAGATATGCATCTTCAAAATGTAAATCTGAAAAAAGTATCAACTGCAAAATTAGGAGACTCCAAGTAGATTCAAGGAATTTTCTTTTCTACTTTGCTTCCTTAACAAAGAAAATAAAACAGTATCAAAAAAAGTAAACTATTTTCCAGTTTTCATTTTAATTATAATATAGATATTTCTCAGATAAAATTAAGCTTGTTTTTCAAATAGCATGCTCCAATTTTATTTTGACTTTGTTCACTTCTCTTAGGATATTAAGCCTCAAGTTCATTACAGAAAACCTTCCCTCTGCTTTTACATTCTGAAAAAGTTTTTCCTTGTTTATAATTATCAGACCCAGAGGAATGCCTTCCTTAAAGATTTGCTGATCACTTGAGTAAAAATTGTCCTTGACCCTTTTTAGAAATCTTTATAGTTACTACTACTGCTTTCCTTTGAGCAGATACTAGTGTGATTAAATCTTTCCTCAGATTTTTATAAGCAAGCTCTTGACAGGCTTATCACCATTTTCAAGGCACAGAATCCCTGCTTTCCTGTCTTGTCCTTCCTAAATTATTTTTATGCATTAACTACCGAACTTTAGTCACAAGTATTATCCCACAATGGCTCTGTAATCATAACACAAATATTTATATTTATTTTCCATGTGGCAACCTTTTGTTCCATGTAGCAGGCATTTTTCACTTCATCCTCAGTGATAGTTTTTTTGTTTGTTTGTTTAGGTTTAGGTTTTTAAACAAATTAATCTTTTAAATAAAGGCATTTTTATGATTAGAGGAATCAATGGCTTGACTACTCAGACTAGAGCTGTAAGCATCATAATTAGCTTGAGAACTTTCCCCATGAACCTCAACCACAAATTTAATTCAAAACACATTTTATATTTATTAACAGATATCCCTCTACACCTTTAAATTTGTAGTTGGGCTCATTAGCAAAATAATTTTGGTTTTCATTCAGTAGTCACAGAGTAATTCAGGCTGCCACAGGTTGGTTTTTTCAGGGTTTTTTTTTGCCTAGTTCAGAGTGGTTCTTATGGTTCTTTTGGAACATTTTTGATATCAAAGATAGTCTACAGTCTGGAAATTTGTCATATATTACAACACATCCAAATACACTCAACATCTATGGGCACTTCCTTTGGTTTTCATTTCTTCATTATTTGGAAGTGTTTTTGTAATGCCAGAAAAATGCTGTTTCTTATCACCTTGACCCTTGATCAATGTCACAGAAACGCTGCCTCCTGCCCCTCTGCCCCTTGATGCCATTGCCAATGTAGGTAAGATGTTGCCCATGTTATCCATGTAAGGTAGGATTGTTTCAAATCGCACTGTGATTTTCCACATTGTGGAACCAAGGGGTAGTGTAAGTTCTACCTGCATTCAAAATTAATCTGCACAATAGCCTGTTGTTCTCAGACAGGGCAGAACATCAAGTGTCCTGGCAGTCTGAGGCAGGCAGGGCACTGGGTGAGTTGCCATACAGGTGCATTGTTGCTCATTTTTCTTACTGCCTCAGTGAAGTGTAGTTAATAAGAAAAAAATTGTTCTTCTGTTTGTTTTAATGTTACATATAGCAGCTCTACTCATTCATGTACAAATGATCTTATAAGAAAATGCTTCACTGATAATAGTTCTAGGTACTGCAAAACAGAGACGATTTCCAACTAAATATTTTGCCATTTTCCAAGTTAAACAATAATATTTTTATTTTTCTATCAGATCAAATATCTTCAAATATGAAGATCACTCCCACATTCTCCATCAGAGGGTTGAGAAAAGCTTAGATTCTTTTATACTGAAAGCAAAAGACTGTTTTTCATGCTAATGTACATTTCTTGTACCATTTTCAGATTAAACAATGATGGGGGAGAAAGAATAAATGCTTGAGTCAAACATAATCTTAAAAATATTTTAGCTAAGAAGTGTAAACCCAGGTTTTCCCTCCTGTTTATTTTGTGCAACAGAGTACTGTAAATAACACATTTTAGATATCTTTCTGAATGTCACATGCCAAGAAATAAAAACAGCTATGTTGATGTTCAGAAACACAGTTTTTACCATGAATACTCAGTATCTTACAAAAATTGCTAGATGAAGTATAGCAGAAACCAGGGAAATATATTTATAAACAAGTACATACATATATGCACAGAATCTTAGAAACATTGAATGATTTGGGTTGGAAGGGATCTTAAAGATCGTTGGGTTCCATGCATCCCACCATGGGCAGGGACACCTTTCATTAGACCAGGTTGCTGAAAGCCCCATCCAACTTGGCTTTGAACACTTCCAGGTGTGGATCATCCACAACTTCTCCAGGAAACCTGTTCAAGTGCCTCACCATATTAATAGTAAAGCTTTCCTAATTTCTTCTTAGTATCAAATTTAAATCTATTCCCTTTCAATTGTCCAATCATGCCCTCGTAGAAAACC
This sequence comes from Mixornis gularis, assembly GCA_003546035.1. Classification (NCBI taxonomy): domain Eukaryota; kingdom Metazoa; phylum Chordata; class Aves; order Passeriformes; family Timaliidae; genus Mixornis; species Mixornis gularis. The sequence goes on along the minus strand of QVAJ01000014.1, from coordinate 6,650,990 downwards.
CCTCTCCAGCTTTTTTGTAGGCCCCTTTTAGCTACTGGAAGGCAGCTGTAAGATCATCCCAGAGCATTATCTTCTCCACCCTGAATAGCACCAGTTCCCTGAGCCTGTCCTCATAGGGAAGGTGCTCTGGTCCCCTGATCATTTCCCTTTGTATATATACACCCAAAATTTTTATGAAAGTTTTATGTCCTGTATAGAATTGAAACCTACTGTAAATCTGAGTAGTGGATAGTAACCAACAATCTGTCAATCTGTCTTTTTAGGTTAGCCAAAGTATTAGCATACATTTAGAAATTCAGTTCTCAGATGAACATGGATATACTCACTTCAATTCTCAAATGTATGTTGATATACTCACCTAGAGAAAGCTATTTCTTCTTTCAGTCTCATTTAACAAAAGACTTCTATCTAAATCGCTGAATGTAGAAAACAATGATGAAAAGAATCTGAATTGATCTTCAAAGTAGAGATAAACAATAAAAAGTATAAGGAAATAATATTTTACACTAAAAAATCTCATACTACTTAAGACTACTCTACTTTTTCTTTTTTAAATTTTGATTATGTTTACTCTGTTGAATGAAACAGCCATTTTGTGCCTCTTAATTTATTTATCATCATCTCTTTAGCAAGTACTATAATACAAGTTTAATTTGGCAAATAACATTGAAATATTTTAGAAGTATTTCAAAATTACTCAGTTATTTGATTTTATTCCTGTCATCTTTTGCGTGACTGTTATTTTAAGCACAAGCAGTGTTGGTTCAAAGCACAGGGTGCTCAACTGTAATTTTGAAGTTTTGCATATGGTGCAGACAAGGGAGCAAGAAGATTCCTTGAATAACTTTTATAACCTTGAGAGAGCAAGCACTGTCCTCAAAAGCTGATGTGCATTATGAATATATATATACATTTCCAGTTGGAAGACCTACCAGTACTCTTCGGCAAAATGCCCAGGCCTCTCTGTGTAATTCACTGAGGAATACTTCTGTCTCACTCTGTAGAGTGAATAAGTAGGTAAGATTAGATTTCACAGCTCAAAAGAGACAAAGAAGGTATCTTATATATAAACATATCTTTTTAACTGTTCTTTGATAAGCATGCATCAAATTGGATCAAAACCCAGCTTCTTTTCACAATGAGATGTGAAATCCCACACAAATGGGTATGGCACGAAGCCTCTTACATTCTTGTTAGTACTATTGTCCTCCAGCTAACCCTCAGAGCCAAAATTTTAAAGGATAGGATTTTCTCCCAAGATATTTTGAAATACATTAAGTGAAGCACTCAGTCCTCGCTATGTCTCTTTAGTCTGTGAAAATAAAAGAATTCCAAGCCTATCTTTTTGTTGCGCTCTAGGCAAGTAATCAAACATGGTCTGCTGGGATATCAGCCTTTCAATGTGATGGTTTAAGAATACGTATCATTTTCAAATAAGAAAATTATACCCTTCAGAAAGTATTTTCACTCTTTTTAGGGAGTGTTTTCAAACCTGCCCAAACATTTCTATTTTCCAAAGAATGGTTTTGGTTTTCTTGCTGGTATTGTCTCTGATTTGCAAGTCAAAAGAAAAGATGTAAGGGACATTGTTTTGTTAACCTGTGCCCTTACCAATTAATGTAGTAATGCAGGCCTTCACTATTTTCTTTGCTTCTTCCTTTTTCAGAAAGATTATTCTCACCCCGTGCTTAGGACACATTAACCTTCTGCTATACAGGGAAAAGGAATCTGCATGCATGAGTTGTCACACCACTCTTTGCTGTTCCTGTGAGACACTATTGTCTCAGCCCTTTTCTGAGTGCTATTAGGAAATAGTTCCATTTTTGAAATTAGTACCTGAAGCTTGTTAAATTGTATACCAAGTCCAGAGTCTTCTGTGAGAAAACAGAGTACCTCCTTATTTCACTCAAAAGTCAGTCTGGAGCTCAGGGGATAATCCCTCTTTAGTCTTGAGAAAAATAATATATCTATGACATAAAATATTAAATAAACCAGACATAGGCAGACTGAAACCTGTATTCTGACCTTGAGCAGCAGGTGAAGGAATAAGCTGTTGGTGCAGAGGTGACAGACAGTCAAGCATTACCCTTTATACAGGGAATTTAACTCAATCCCTCAATCTTTCTCTGCCACAGGTGATTTTATCTCAGCTTTGGGGAGGAGCTCTTTCAGGAGTGATGACCATTTGTTTGTGGTAAGACAACTTTATCACTGTTTCCTTGTTCATTTCCTTCCTTATCATGAGCAGTTTCAGAAATTCAATCTCGATAGGAAAACAGCAAAAACAATTTTAATTGATCCTCAGCCACTTTTTAGGTGATAGAAAATATATCAAACTGCACAGAGTAACTGAATCACTTGGTACAAATAGATAGTAGATATACTAAATAGAGATTTTCAGGGTCCTTCTCTGTCCCCTAGAAAAATAGAAAGAACATTTGGCAAATAAATGAAAGCTCTTAGACTACAGTAATTCTGAGGACTTTATATATTCTGCAGCATTGTGACAATGCTTAAACTTTCCTGAAAAAAACGGCACCCTAGTGAGTTATAAATATGTAACTAATCCTGTTTTACACAGAGCAAACCAAATTTTTATAAGCACTTTGACTTAAATGAAAGCACATGACAAGAGTCCTTGAAACTCTTTTTCCATCATCATATGCTTATTTCCAGAATCTGGGATTTGTGGATAGTTCTATGGCAGACCTGGAGACTACTGACTATTAGTTTTGCTCTTCATATGCCCTACCAGTCTCATGCTTTTGGCTTTACAGGAATGAGTTTGCTTTTGTGCAAGAAGATGACATTGGAACTGCCCCAGAATAATGTTTTTGAGCCGTGAGCAAAACTGAAGTATCACTTAGCCATATACTGCTGATAACTTTTGGAACATGTGCACTGCTCAAAACAAGATTCCTAAAGTTCAGGAATAAGGAGTATAAAATCTTGTTCTGGATCTGACATTTGTACATAAGCAGCAGTAGTTATGCCACGCCTTATAACTTTCACCTTTTTTTCAATATAAGAGCATCATATGTAAGGTAATTAAAAAGTTTTATTTATTGCCTTCCCTTTGTGAGTATAATAAAAGCTAACCATACAGTTAACACCCTCCTTAATCTCTTCACATGCATTCACAAAACCATAGCAAAACAAAACAAAATAAACAAACAAAAAATAGTGTGATAAAAACGTATCTTTGAGTAATCTTTTGCATTAAAATATCATGATTGTCCTTCTGTCTTTACTGAATTTTTAATATGTTTTCATGTCTTGTAATAATTATACTCATATATTTAAATAATTTTATTCAGAATCCTGAAGCTTACACAAGTTTTATAAAGTTTTACAGTGAGGAATTCAGAATCTCACTTTTTGATTTATAATTCTGTCTGTTTTCTTGATGTCAACACAGCAATGTGCCTAGAATAAATGTGACTCAACAAAGAAGAAGTCCTGAAGAAATATAACTTATATTTTGGAATCTGTCTAGAGAGACTGAAGTAAATACTAAGCAATACCATTATTGTTTATGTATAAACAAGGCAGAGACACTTCACAGTGACTTGGCCACTGCTGTCTAAAATTTGAACCAAAGGGAATATGGTCCTCACTTCCAGATCATACCTCAGCTATGTTCTGTTTGTTTTCCTTCAGAAACTGAGCAGCTGGGGATGAAGTTGAGAGAAAACTGGAAGTTTGTTCTGGGCCTGGAGATGCTCCCATACTATGCCCCTCCTATAGACCTCTAGTAGCTTCTCTGTCCTAGTGATGCACAGAGCAGCTGATCTTTACTTATGTAAGACACTCCTTTAGAGGAGATAATAATTGTCTAACACTGATTTAGAATAGTAACTAGTTTTATGGAAAACTTAAAATTGTCAGACAAAATCAGGTTGAACTGAATCAAATGCCTATAATGTAATTTTTTGTTGTTGCTGTTTTCATATTTTTCATTTATTTCCCTTATTCTTCAGGAATATTTCATTGGATTCTGAATAAAAATGACACCATTTTCCAAACTCTTGAAAGTCTTGAATTAACACAATTCAAGTGAAGCTACTCTGTAAACACATTTTTATTGTACTCCAAATTTCTACTTTTCAAGATATATCTTTATTACTCTGAAAATTACTGTAGTGAATACATTTTCTTTTATACATAATTAATCTACTGTGTTTGAAGCAGTTTAATCTTGATAATGGACTTTTAAACAGTTTTCAAAAGTTTTTACCTGCATTATTTAAAATAGTTGCCTTAGATAGCAGTCAGCTGTGACAGGGGAAAAAGCGATGGAGATTTTCACTAGGCATTCCTGAAGATATAAGTTTAGTCTTGTAGTTATGACTGCCTTCTCCTGGCATGCACTACAACAAATGTTGTGAGGTTCTACAGAAAAATGTGTTGCAATGCCATCAGAGAAATACTGAGCTTTCTTTGTCCTCTTGTCTGCTTTATTGCTTGCAGATTTGTCAGTGTCGTAGCTTCCATTTTGTCTCTTAAAGAATGTTTTCAAGACAACTTATTGGAACACTATTTCATTAGAGAATATAATTTAATTTAACCATTTTTTGTTGCCATAAGTATTTTTTTTGCTTCATTTTTTTTTTTAATTGCCTCACTTTCATTGGTTTGCTATTTGGATTTCATAATTATTCTTTTTTTATTGGACAAATTCTGCTTCCAAGATAGATACCATTTGTGGAATTGTGTATTCTTCTGAGTGGGTTTCAAAACTACAGTTTAAAAAAATCTAACAACAAAGTTTATATTCTTGCAAAAAACCAGAACACATACTCAAATTTAGTTAGTCTAATTGTGAACGATAAGAGAGGAGTCTACAAGGTATAAATAATTACCATCTTTAAAAGTAAACTATGATAATTTTAAGCACATAACTGACACAGTTACAAGGGTTTTTCTAAGATTATACCTGTGACAACAATATATACTTTCCAAGAGAAAAAAAAATCCTCTTGTTTATTGTTTTCTATGAACAGAATTTACAACAAACTCATCTAAAAAGACATCTCAGAAAGGGGAATGCAAAACACCTAGTATATTAAGTAGCGAACACATCATGGGAGGCATACTTGTTATCAATTAACTCATTTGTTTGGCTTGTGAAAAGTGCAAACACCAGGAACATTCATTTTAAGTACTGCTTGTAGCAGAAAAGGATATCCACATGCTTTGTGATGTAGTTTATCTTCAATATACCTAAAGGAGGTGTCATGGGTTTGCATTGGTCAAATGCCAGTGCACTTATGAATGTATGTTTTTTTTAATAAACTGCTGTGAGATGTGATCAAGGACAGAGCAGAGCAGGCTTATAACTTGAAATAGGAAAAAAAACATTTATTAACTTACATAACGACAGATAATACATAACAACAGACAATAGACACAAAAGGAAAAAAAAATTCAATCACTCAAAGGCAGAAAAGAAAACTTCTCAGAACACTTTTTTTTTTCTCTTCAATTTCTATCTTTTACATGCTCAACAGTTGACTCTAGCACATTACTTTTATCTACTTACTTAAACTTTTTATAACTCAGGGCTCCTAATCTAAGCTATTATTCTTTAAAAAAAACAATTTTTCAATTTATTTAGAGAGAGAGAGGAGTCTTTCTTGCACCACAGACTACTTACAGGAAGCACAGGTCTATTTTCTTGTGTTCTCATGTCACTTATGGCACTGCTTGGAGAATTTTACTATGGTGACACTTTGTTTTCTATGTTTAGTGCTCTTACTACTGTCTATGGACCAAGACCAGATAGGGCTCTTTTAAGGATGTTTGGCCAAGTACTAAAAACTAGCTATTTTCTTTCAGTGGGACTAGTAGTCCCCCCCAGATTTACCCCTGGGGCTGAGGGTTCTAAAAACAGGCTACAGAGTCTTTGGTTTTGAACTAAAAAACATTCCCTTAATACAGTCTTATTTATACTCAGAAGAGTCAGGGTCTGTCTATGGCTACTATTATGCAGGAGAAGTCTAACTTAAAGGCCACTTCTTTTTATTTTTTGCAATCGAGGGGGTTTGTTTCATCTTTTTTTATCATTTTGGTCTCAGGCTGTCTTTTTTTTTCTAAAACTACTAGCTGTGAGGAATCAGTGTGTATGGGAACAGTTCTTTTCTGCCTTAGAAAGAGTTAAAAACTCTGGTCTTTTGGCAAGGCCACGGCTCAGGTACTTTGGTAACTTCTACACAGCTCGCTGCTTGGCACCTTCTCCCTGGGGGAAAGAGAGACGGGCCGAGGCGGGGGGGGGACACAGGGACGGAAGGCACTTTTAAAGTTTTCCACTCTTCTATCTTGGATGGGGCTAACCCAGCTTTTGTCTTGTTCCCTCTCTTTCCCCCCCTGGGGCCTGGGCCTATCTCAGCCAGGCTCACCTGGCTCCCCCTCCCCTAGCCAGCCTGCCACACTGGGCAGGGGAGAAGGATGCTTCTCTGCAGAAAAGCAGAGCCAGAAAGAGGAAATACGTCCAGGAGTCCTTGCTTTTAACCCCCTGTGTCCTCAGAGGCATGTCCAACCTCTCAGTGGCCACCAAAGATGCCAACATCCAAACCTGGCCACTGATTGGTTTGACCTGAGTTTCTTGAAAAACTCACTTCCCCTCAAACCAGGACAGGAGGTCAGATTTTTTTTCCTTAATTATCACCCATAAAAAAGATACTGTTTTCAATTTCTCTGAATACGTCTTCAGATTTCAACACATTAAATAAACTTCCAAATGACATGTGTTCAGTGTTTTATTTTTCAAGAAACACTACAGTATATGTCAATTTTGTGTAGCACAGCACGACTAAATAGTACTGAAGTAAAGAAATAGAGTGTGTGTGCACAGAACACACAGACCAGTATAAAATTTTAGCCTACACGCATTCCTCAGCAGTTTGTTGATTTTGACAAATACAGCTAAAACATGAGATGTCTGTCTCTTTTTCCACCCATCATTCCATTAGAAAAAATGTTAATAATATAAAGTTATAGATTTCAAGGCTATTTTTTTTCCTTGTTATCTATCTTGAATGTACTTAGAAAATATTCTAGAAGACCATATGAAGACCATTTGAAGACCAGAAATGCTGGATCTTACATGAAATAGTTTTAATAAATTTTCCTATATAAATTGAGGTTTTAAGTAACTTATGTGGTGTTAAGAAGAGACTGATTCACAGCTGAAGCTCCTTTCTACAGTGAAGAAAAAGAAAGAGTTGTATTAAAAAGCCTGAACTAAACCACAAACATGAAGTTCTTTGTAATGCCTGAGGGGACAGCTTAGTCTGTGGGTAAAAAAACAATATAAGACAGTAGTCTCCTGACACTAAGATAGGATCTTTGCTCAGGATTTTTTGTAAAAATCTGTTTATTATGTGTGTATAACCGTAAGGAATATAAAATGTTTTTTGTGCTGCTCTGTAAAGGTAATGTGGCATAGATTTCCCCAATATTAATCACTGACTTTTTCTCTTAGAAATTAACCTTTGAGGCTTTCAATTTCTCTTGTGAAAAAAAAAATAAATAAAAAAGGTCTTAATTCCATATGGTTTGGTTGTAGTGTATTTTTTACATCTATATTACATATAGATGCATAACAACATTTTATTATTTTATATGAATGGATAAAATAGATGTATCTATTTCCTAGTGGTTCATATTATTCCAAATAAATATTACAATGATGAGAGAAAAATATTGATGTTTCCCACAAGTCAGATACTGAGGCACACCTCCTTTAAAGATTTATTTTCTTTAAAGCGAGATGACTGCAGAAAGGAGTTGTAGTATAATAAATACTTCTTGTTAAGTGCTAAAATGACCTCAGTCAAGGATCATATTTGTCAGCTTAGAAACTAATACTGGCTCATTCTGAATAAACACAGATAACTCTTGCTCTTGCTCTGATTTGATGTCAAATGGAAAATTCCAGAGTACTTATCTGTCCACAGCATTTCATAGACTATGCTTTTAGAATTTTAAGTGAATGCGTTTTTACCAAAAACTAATGATCTTACTTCAGTTCTCAGAGGGTCTGCATGTCTTACTCTTGCTTCCTTTCTATCTAGTAGACAGATATGAAGCTTGTCGTTTTATGCATGCTTGGTTTTTTTGAAGTTGCTATTTAAAGTAACAAAAAGGCACTCTCTATTAGCCAGAAGAGAACTTGAAATTAAAAATGAGATGATAGTGTTCTACAAGGATTCTCTTGAGGAATTTTTTGGCAATGCATTCATTTAAATCTGAGTTTGGCTAAATTACTGTGGTCTTTCGTTGCTGAGATTGTACAAACAGAGGTCTTAATCTGAGAATTTGGATGACTTCTTGCTTTCAAGAATATGGATGCATGCTAAGATATTATAAACAATGAAGGCACCAGTTAGCATAAGGCAGTAAATGACTGAAAATTTTATAAGAAAGTGAGAAAAAAATAGAATTAAAATCTTTCACTTTGAATATGTTGCGTTTACCTTCATTTGGCTCTTAATTTCAGTAAATGTTCATGTAAGTTGTCAGTTTCCAATGTAGTGATGACCCAGCTGTTCTACAAATTTTGTAGAGAATGCCTAACTCATTCACATAACTTATTTAAGAAAAATATTAGGCAAAGTGTAAGCTGAAAGTAGATCTTGAAGAGAGGAAATACAAGAGAATATTCAAGTTGCAGTATTGTGTTTGTTGACTGGGTAAGGTCATTTGGTCTTTAATGAAACCGTCTGAAGTAAAATTATTTGGCCTCTCAGTTTGGCTCAGGTCATGCTGTTAATCTTTGAAACAAGGTGGGATATTATGATATTAGTGTGTTAATGTTGGGAGTAGGTTTTTTCACAATGCTGTTGGGTTTTGATTCTCTCTGCTCCCCACCCCCGATGGATTCCTGTGCACGTAATAACTATGGGTTGAGAATGAACTTCCACAGAACTTGAAAACCCTAAATGAAATAAAAGCTAAAAGTAATGTTCTGAAGTCTAATTAAAAAGATATATATATTAAATTCTTCACACTTAGCATTTTTTGTTCATCTCTCTGGAAAGTAGGAAGCTTTTTTTTTCTTTTTAATTATACGTTATGACTAACATAAGTATGGGAAAAAATGCTGTTCTTAGTCCATTGATAATGAGATGTCTTATCTCCCTTGACCTCTATTTTGTCTACTAATGTTTTCAAGATGCAAGTGTTACAGATTCTGTGTATTTTCTCTTTAAGCTTGAAACTAAAAAAAACCCCTTGTAATTCAACCAAGTTGGTCTCTTACTCGGCAGAATTTGAGGATCATATTTTGAATTATAAACTGTTCCTTTCCCCACCCCCCCTTCCTCTCCTTAACAAAATGGCTATTACATTAAGTGAGCAAAAGGTTAGGCTCACCCTTTTTCTTGGAGAAGAGTTGATTCTAATTTTTTTTTCCAGATTTATACAATCAGGAGAATTTCCTCCACTCAGTACAGTATTTCTAATTCTATGAAAAGAACTTTGCTCAGCACCAAGGTCAGCTCCAGCATTTGCCTCATGGCAACAGGCAGGAAAAATGTTCTTTTCTTAAAATTCAAACGGTTTTGACCTGTGGTTTTGATTTCTTCCATTTGTCTACACCTTATTCAAACAACACAGGTTCATATTTTCCTCACTCAGATGGTTTAAACAGGGGAATTTATTTGCAATGCTCTTTGTTATAAAGGTCCTGATTTTTCTAATTCAGATATTCTCGTGCATTGTTTCTCAGTATTGATTGGAATGAATACAGAAAAGCCTTGTGTTTAAGTCCACAGTTTTGGTTTCCTATCTTGCTTGGGTGTTTTTGCTTTTGATTTATTTGCCCTTTTCATTATCATACCAAACATTGTTCACTATGAAAACAAAATCTTTTTACATATTATCAGTTTGAGTTAGGAGTAATGGTATATATATAACTTTCTAAAAAATGCTAAAAATTGGAATTTTTATCCAAGTCACCCTATGTGAGTTTGCCATTTTTATATTTCTACCCTCTCTGGAAACTCAGCAGTATAGGTACTTTAAAGAGTTAAAAACATCCTAAAATGCTTATTTAGAATGTAGAGCAACCATTACTATCTTTCTTGTATGAAATCAACCAAGGATGTCAGAAAATCCCCCAGGGGAATTCTCTAGACTCAAAATCCAATAAGCAAAATCAAGTTGTTTTCTTGAGTAAAATTACAGGCTGTTCTACAGTTGGTGCTGTTGCAGCTTTAGAAAATTGCAGGAAATAATTGAACATTCCTTGCAGAAGAAAGAGTAAACAAAAACATGATGCTGTAGATCTCATACTAGTGTGGTTCCTTAGGGGGAGTTCTGCACTCCACTCCATTGAAATTTGATGTAAAACACCATCAGTCCTTGGAGCAGTGACTACAGGCTAGAACTCCTACAGTGAACATTGCTTGCCGGAATGCACAGTTATATTGCTCTTTGGTTTACCTGATTTTTTATAGTAATTCAATAGGAGGGGGATTCAGTGCTCTTGCATGAAATCAAGCACGCTCTATCAAGGCCAAATAATTGAATTTAGGATTCCCTCTTTTTGTGTATATTATCTACCTATCATACACAATATGTATGATAGATATAACAAGACATCACTCTTTCAGCAATTTCAGGTCTTTTTCCCATATTCAGTTTAAAGAAGTGAAATAAACTGAGGCAAAAAACCTCAGAACAAGAATCAGAATAAAGCAACGGTCAAGTGCATTTCAGTGTAGTTTTGGCAAGTCAAACAACTATTCATGTATGTTAAAACTCAGGTTTTCTTAGGAAAATGTATTCGATAAATTGGCATGAATTTCCTCTAAAAGTTGTAAACTTGACACTCATCTCAAAGATTAGAAATGCTACTTTCTTCGGGGGATTCAGAACTGCGTTAGATGAGGTTGTAGATTTATGTGCTCATTTAAATCAAATGTAGCATAGGATGTGGGGTGGAAGAGCAACAAGGGAATCTTTCAAGAGAATTTGTAAACTTCTGATGCAAATGAAAACAGACTGCTCAAAGTGACTCATTAAAAGTTCTCAGTAGAGGCATCCCACGAGGCATGCCATGAGGCATGAGCTTAGGCTCACAATTCTATTGGTTATCATGCTAGTCTTAGAGTTGGCTTAAGTCATACTACTGACAACTCTGCTTTTAGACATTTTCATTTATTTTTGTTAATATTTTTGATGAGTGAATAATTTCTAGAATAATATTTTTAGAATAACTTCTTAGTTTGCCTCCTTTGACAAAGCCTGAAGCTACACGTATACATGATCTAAGACATGGTCTTAGGTTAAATGGTTAAATCCAAGGTTAAATTACTTTTTTTTTTCTTTTTCTACTACTTTTATAGTTTAAAAAAAAAAAAAAATCAAAACACTACAGTGCCTATTTTTTCATTAATCCAGTATATATTTATTTTTGTCCTTGTTTTATCATTGAAAATTATACAATACACCTGGTTAATATTTATATTTGATTTTAAAACAAAAAAGTCACATTACATACAGAAGTTAAATTTTGTCAAAACTCTCTAGAGTAGTTAATATAAAGATTATACCTTCTTCAAAAAATATAATAATGATTTGAATGAATCAAGAATATGACACAAAACAAAAAAGACGAATATACATATAATGTGTCTGAAATGTTGTTTTTCTATCTTTTTCACTATAATAATTTTTTGGCATTGTTTTAATTAGGTATATCCTGAATTTGAAAGAAATATTCTACTATTTGTACTACTTTCCAGTTTCTAGGAATTAAATTAATAGATTATCTTATTCAAATGAAAATATTATCCAACACATGCATTAGTTGTCCATGACTATAGGCGGTCAAAAATTTTTGTCTAAGATAGAGGATAAAGATTCAATGTGCAATAATTGTGACACCTATTGATCATGTCAGACTAGGGTTAATGCGGTGTGACTAGTAGGAAGGGATCCCACTTTTTCTTGTCCTGTGCATGGACACACTAATTACATGTTTCAGACATTCTGGGCTTGAGACTGAATGACCAAACAAAATGATAACTGTGATAAACAGCATTGAAATGAGAACTGAGCTTCCAAAAAAAAGCAAAACCAAACCCTAACAAAAAAAAAACCCAGAAAACAAACCAGCAAACAACAAAATATCAAAACCAGACAAACAAATGAAATCCATGTAAAGCTTTCAATTTAGTATCATTACCTTACAAATCCTTTGGTATGGGTTGAAAAAATCCAGCCTTCCAGAGGATTTCCTGGGGTCACAGAATTTATGCTTAGAGTTAGAGATCACATCTGAAAAAATTATTACTTTATTATTACTTTAGCTTGCAGACATAGAATTGGGCTCTACTATTTACTTTAACAGTAAGTAGTGCCTTAGTCAAGATTATTTTACTGATTTCAAAGGTCTGAAACTTAACCCAAAGATTCAATATGCACAATATTGCTAGTCAGCTAGTATTTGCTTTATAATCAAGGTTAAGACACTTTAAAGAGTCAATTCTAAAGTAAGGAAAATTGAACAGTATCTTAAATGTGCCTCCTTTCACACTTTGTGGTGTTATAAAAACATAAAATTTAAAAAATTGAATACAAAGAGTTCAGGCAATTAGAGAACATTTTTAGTTGCCTTTCATCCCCAATCATTTTGTGATTCTATTATCCAATTTCTCAGAAAAAGTGGTACAAAGAAAAGTGTTAAACAAGCTCACCAGATATAATTTTGAATGTAAAGAGTACAGATGCCAACATAGACAAGTTATGGTTTTTTCAATAAAAATCCATACCACAAAATAAACTTTCCATGTCTCAATTGATGCTGCATCATAAATGATTTTTAAATGTTTGCAGGTTGGCTCCATGATATTCAAATATGCTTTTCTTCTATAACAGCTTACATGTTGGTTTGAGAGGTGTTTGACTGAATAGGATTTGACTTAGGGTCTGGTTAACATTTGCAGAATAAATGTAGGGAGAAAGTGTAAATTGATGATGTTATCCACATTTTATTTTTGACGATAATGAAAATAGCCTAATGTAGAGTTAAAAAGATAGTAATTTGTATATAGCGCATGAAAAATCATTAATATCAATGAGAGGAACCTAGATTATCATGTTTTATAATTAATTTATAAGCCCAATTATTGTTTTCTCATTTCTTTTCTTTTAGTTTAAGAAATTCAAAGGAGAAGGTGTATCCTGGTTTGGTGCATGATTTTTGCATCTAGACATGATCAGCTGGCTGAAACTTGTCCATTCTTTTGGATGTGGGAAGGTAATTCAGTGACATTTGGACAAAAAAATATTTCAGAAAAAATACTTTATTTAGCAATCCCTTTAGACAGAAGATTGTGGCTCCCTCTTCATCATTTATCTCTTTCTGGATTTTCTATGTGATGATTATCACTATTCATTAATTATATAGTGAATTGAAGAGTGCAATTATACATTTTAAATTCCCTTATTGGGAAAAAACCCTAGGGATTATAATATTTAGTAAAATTAAACTCATAATTTAAATATGACTAGTTTAATAATTTATGGTATTTAGTACTAAATCAGTACTGTAGAAATCCTACATACTTAGAGGAAAAGCCTATTTAGTGAATATTGTTCTTCTTAAAGTCATTATTTAAATCAACCATTTTCAGCAACCCTTTGTGTTCTGTTCTCATTCACTGATTAATGTTGACATAATATGGTTATTGCTGCTGGGTTTTGGTTTTTTTTTTATCTGGAAGATCAAAAAGGAAGTGAAAGAACAAAGGAAGGAATTGATATATTACTGCAAACTCAGGTGTTACCTAACTCAAACATCATTGCATAGCATATATCATAGAAATAACAGCCCTTTCAGAAAAAATGTAAGTTTTAGGATCCTGTTTATGGAAAGATATACCATTTTTATGGATGCTCTGTATAGAGAAACTGCACATACGGACTATCCTTATGTCCTTTTTTGTTATATTTTCTTGTTCTTTAATACGAAATCTTCTTCATTTAAATATGAAGTTTAGGAAATCAGCCCTAAAGCACCAAGAAAAAAAAAAAAAAACTTCTTTAGCATAATAAAGAGGAAATGGAAAAACGGTCAAATTAAAGTAAGGTTTAATATTTTGCTGAGAAAAGAAAACTGTGGAGAAATAATAATGACTTCTTAGACATATCTTAGACGATGAGCTAGCCAGGAAGGCTACTTAAGTTATGACCTGACTTTGAAGGAAACTACAAGACTACAAGTGTGTTCTGAATTGTAAGGAGGTTCACTGATTCACACAGGCAGGCAGATATTCAGTAATCCCTAGGAAAGCAGGTCTTCGTCATGCCTAATTGTGACTTGGGGAAGACAAGCACCATCGTCCTGAGCATCTCCCATTCCTTCCTCTTCCCTCACCTTTGTATACTGAGCATGACCCGATTTGGTATGGAATATCCCTTGAATCATTTGGGGTCAGCTGTCTCGCCCGTGTCCCTCCCAGTTTACTTTGCATCTGCTGCCTCCTGGCTGGTAGGAAAGTACAAGAAGTAGAAAACGCCTTGATGAGGTGTAAGCATTTTTCAGCTACAAAAAAACTTCTGTATTATGAATGTTGTTTCCAGCACTCATCCCAAATATTTCCCCATCCTACCGACCATGAAGAAAATTAAGCCTATCCCCAAAATGAGCACAGGAACATTCATAGGTAGGTGTAATTCCTAATTAGTTTAATGATATGTTGAAAAAATTATAAGCAATTTTAAAATGGAAAAATCAATGTGAATTTTGGCTATTTATTAATTTTATCTCTTTCTTTTTCAAACAAGACTCAGTCTAATTCCATCCATTAAAGAAACAAATCATAGTGTAGGTTTCCAATCATCTTGAAATCAAAACATGGTACCTTATTTTCCAGAATTAAAGGTATGTGGATTTGTGGTGAGACTCTGAAGATCTAATTTGTATTGTTAATTTGTATTGATAATTCAGAGCGGAGGAATATCAATTTGTTTCCTTGTTTAGGCAACTTAAAAATAGAGGAATTACCAAAAAAGATGTCATAAAGCACATGATTCTTTTTATCTGATCAGTGTCTTCAAATTGTTTTGGGATTGAATTCTGGAACAGATGCATGGTTTTTCTCTGAAGTGCTTTCCATAAAACTGATTTAAAATGATAACAAATTTGTGGGGCAAAAAAAAGTTATTTTAGACTACATGAAACTCTTAAGGTACAAAACTATTAATTGGAACTATATTGTAATTCATAATTATGGTCATGGAAGACTAATACAATCATCAAGCAAAAAAAAAAAAGAGGAAGAAACAATATAGTGACAATATGGCTATTGGTGATAAAAGTCATAAAGTTATTTCTGTCAGTTATGCTGGATTTTGTGCATATAATGAAAAATAATGAATCCATGATGACCCTCTTCAGACATCCAGACTAGGTAGTAGTTGCAGAGAAGGGGACAAGCTAGTCATGCTACCTTCTTTCATGTAGAATTTTTAGATGGAGAACTTTCAGGCCAGAGAAATGCTCATGGACATAAGCCTCAGCATGTGATATACACTATGTTTCTGAAGTTCCCTTATCTCAGATATCATAATGGTGTATTCCTTTAATGTCAACACCTATCATGGACTCAGAATTAAAAGTTATTATGAGAAATTTATGTTGCTAGTTTTTTCTCATTTACCTTCATGCTCTTGAGGAAAAGGAATGAAAACAGTAGTGAAACCCTAAATATCACATTCACTATAAATTACAAATTAAAGACAGTTCAGCTGGCGATACATGACTATATTCACTTGATACAAAAGTTGATCATATCCCCCAAAAATCAATCATAAAATTAATTACAAAATCATTTGTATATCTCAAATGTCATGTCACACGTAGCTCAGTACGAATTGATGCAATAATGCAATTGTGCACAGACAATAGCAACTTAAACAATAGAGGAAAGTGATTTTTTCAAACATTAAAATCCTTTTTTGAAAGCGTTATTGTAAGCGTACAATCAGCTGACAAAAACAAGGCATGGTATGGTGTCCTTGCTAAATGAGAGTTTTATTCATGTAGAGCTCTAATAAGTCAGAATAACCAACATCTCGTGTAGGTATAAAAGGAAAAGATGTATAATATGGCCTGAGAATTAAAAGAAGAACTGTAGCGTTTTGACATGATTTATTCTCCAAAGCCACACAGAGAATGCTTGCTTAAAAATAGTACCTTTTCATAGCTAGAATACATTGTAAATTGCATGCACAATTAGGCATAAACCTAAATGTTTATGAGTATCACTGTATCAAAAGATAAAATTCCTGTCATATTTTCTGACAGAGTTGTATAGATTTTTCCTAGCATCTAAAAATCAAATCAACTACAAAACTCTTATTTTCTTCTTTGCTGCCCCTTCTTTCTATTCCACTTCCTCTGCCTTTATTAGTGTTATTAGCTGTCATTATTTCATTCTGCTAGTAGATTTCCTTCTACTAATGCATTAACCACTCATACAAGCTAAAGGATATTACGAGAGTAAATATACAGGCATCACTAATTTAGACATGTTTTGTAAGATAAAATATGAAATCTTAGAAATAAAATTAAACAGCTATAGATGCTTTTACACTATTTTATGCTGAGAAACTATGGCACTAATGATCTTGTCTTTATTTTTTTCTATGCAATTGCCCAGGAGTTTGACTAATTTAAAATGTCCCTTGATTTTATTTATTTCTCACAAGACTATCAGAAAACTGTCTTTTTTAAAAAAAATTGAGCAATGAAAATATTGACTATTTTTTCTTTTTTAATGTAGAATTAAATATTTAATGTAGAATCACAAACTTGCATTTATAAAGAACATAAAGATTTGCTACTCTACAACTTCGATGAAACACTCGAAATCGCAGCTATAAATGTGCAAACATGCATATGACTTGTTTTTAAAGAAATTACTTTACTCAGACTGAGGGCTTTAAGCAATGAACATAAGTGCAAGTAGGGATGCCTCCAGGAATTTTTAATTTTTCTTTTTTTTAACCTAATGTTCTGTTAAAAAATCTAAAATAACATTTTTTATATTGTTAAGATCCAAACCACGCTGTGTTTAAGTGGAGTTTGAACCATGATGACATACCAAATCTTTCTTGCAGATAGGAGAAATTTTTGCAAGCCTTTCAAAAAGAGACCTGAAATATTTTAGTCAATGTCAATAGCTCAGAAACAGAAAAGAATACCAGTCTTTAATGGGGCTTTGATGTAGCATGCGGCTCATGTGTTCAGATCAGATGGAGAGTTTGCAGGGAATCCTCACAGTCCTGTGGGAAAGACTGGGAAAAAAAGCATGCTTTCATCAAATTTTACAAAAAATATCTGGCATGAGACACAAAAAACTGAAACTGGTATGTTAACGAAATAAAAGTGAAGTGAAAAGAGAGGAAAAAAATACAAGCTCTGCATCTGGAATCTCTTAAACCCTGCACTCATTATGCTACTTAAAGATGAAATAATTTGGCCAGCCAGCATTAGGGAAACCACAAGAAAAATTGCCGTCCAAACTTGTCAATATATGCAGTTGATTTTATTTTTCTGGAAATTTTATTATCATTTTCAATTTGTATTTTCTTATTCCCAATCCAACCATTTGCTTTAGATAAATCCATATTAATTTGACCTAGAGAGCATATTTTCACTTACAAATTGTTTTTAAGTCCCAAAATTATGAATTTAGAAAAAATCTCATACTAAAGCGGTAAATCACCATTGGAATGAAAAATGTTTGAAATACCATATTTCTTTTTTTAAGACATGAAGATAGGAACACTTATCTATGTCAACTTCCATAAACAAAACTGTATTTTATCTAATCCACTTATTATGGCCTAAGCCCAAAGCTGAGCTACAGTATCTTTCTATGAAATCAATTTCAAATTCAGACACCTAAATTTAACTGTCTACAGAAAATGAGGATCAAGTAGGAAAACACAGGACAAATCAAACACTACTAGATGATAACTCATGAACAAATACAGACAGCTCAGTGTTGCCTGAAAAAAAATGTACAACGCACCAAACATGCAGATGCATTTTGGGATGAGCTAGACAGCTCAGTGTTGCCTGAAAAAAAATGTACAACGCACCAAACATGCAGATGCATTTTGGGATGAGCTGAACATTTCAGTGTTGCCTGAAAAAAAATGTACAACGCACCAAACATGCAGATGCATTTTGGGATGAGCTGAACATTTCTCTCAAATCCAGTGACTGCACTGCATAGACAAAACAGAACATCTAATAAAGAGATGTTAGAGACAATCTGAATGTCTTAACCTGGGGCTGAATTACTCCCTGGATATTATTGACTATTTACATTGGGGTGCATAAATACAAAGCCTAACATAGTACTATCCATCATTGTCCTCAACGTGTTTGCACACAGAACAATTGCTTACAGCAACAAATAAAAAACCCCACAATACTCAAAAATTCACATAAAATGTTACTGTTAAAACTTCAACTACACTTCAATCAATACAACTTGCTAATGTGAAATCTCTTTATATTGCCAAATGGTCCATAAATTAATTCTTCTTTCCACTGGGAAAACAATTAAGGATGTTTTAGAAAATACATATTCTTTACAACATATATAAGTGCCTCAGAGCATGAAAGCTAGAAATTCATGAATTATGAATTTGTATTTGAATTGCCCATTATTTCTTGAATATTTTCAAATCATAAAAGCAACTTTACAAATGATACTTGAAAATGGTCTTAAAAGAGCATAACTATACAATCAGTTTGAAATTTTGCAAGGTAGCACCATTGGCATATCATAATATTAACACAAGTTTTGAAGACGCTCAGATAAAGTCTACAAATTAATGTGATTATACCCAGTATGTGTTTTCTGGTAACTTTCCATTTCACATGCAACCTATCATAATCAAAATTGTTTTTTAGATAACTGTCTTTTGAAGCTTTCTACAAAACTATTTGTGTTCAATATTTCATATTTTACCTAGAAACATGTGAATCAACTTAGACATATTCCTACAAAATAAACATCTCTGTAGCCTTGAGGCTGCTAAAAGACTGGTACAAAGGCAGAAAAAGAACTTTTTAAGGGGATGAGATATGAATGGGAAAAGTTAGTTAAAATATTACTAGTAAAACAAATAAAAAAGACTTTTTATTAAGGAGGAAGAAAAAATGAATTATTAAAAAATAAATCTATTTAAAGAAAAAAAAAAAAAAAAGAGCAAAAGTTGTTAAAACATAAATTCTTCCTGCCAGTGGATAAGCACGTGGTATGATACTCACTGCCATGTATGTGATATTGATAACCCCCGCAGAAAACAGTTCTTCTCTGAAGGTGTCTTGTAAGGGACTTAGTTGTTTGGTTTTTTTTGGTTTTTTTGTTTTTTTTTTTTTTTAATTTGTTATTACAGATAAAAGAAAAATACTTTTACAGGCAGAGTAATAATATTTGACAAAATATCTAGAACACATTGTGGTTAACAGAGAAGTTGATGACTCTGTTTTCTGTATGGGAATGTTTGATTTTGATTGATGATTAAGACATCTGAATGCAAAATATACACTGGAATATGATGCTTTGGTATTGTAATGCACCATTCAAGATTTTTAGTGCTGGAGATTCATGACAATTGATTACTTACAAATCCACAAGACAAAACAAAACTCCCAATTTTAGGAAATATAAAGCGCTCTACTAGTAGTCTTCAAATAATGTTTATAAAGGATAAAAATATTTTTCAAGAGTGAGAGTGAATGTAGACCACGCATATTGTTCCATAAGCACGAACACCAAAACACTATGATTTATTATTAGGCATCTTTAAGTTATGTGAATCTAGTGTTTACTAAAATGTAGACACCTTCATTGCACCTTAAAATCATGATACTCTAATGTGGGTGGTTGCTTTTTTTCCTGGAACATAAATCATTGATTCTAATACATTTAGTAGAAAACGATTGTTGAGGTTACTAGGTTTTTTCTTCCAAACACTTATCAAAACACAGTAAAGCATAATTACAGGAAAATAAATCCCTGGTTTAGGGGTGAAAACATTTAACTTGAATACTTTCACTGGCTTCCTGATTTTTTTAGCAATGTGAAAACATCGAAACACTTCAGTTATTTACTTAACAAACTGAATTATGTACTTCTTTCTTTTCTTTCTTTGCTTCCTAGGATGTAATAAATGTGGTGCAGGAGTCAGATAAATTGTAGAGGTGCTACTTTAATTTAGCTGGTAAAAAACTACACTATCAGTTTTATCACTTCCTCTTAGCTAATCTTCTTTATATAAAAATTTAAATCACAGTAAAATATTTCCTATGTGAGAATGTCACCCTGATTTTTCAGCCTTCTGATGTCTTACATTCTTCTACTAGAGCTTTCTCAGGCTTGTAACAAAGCCAAAACCTGATTATTTTGTAAATATGCATTCCTTCCAGGGGAAGGACAAATTGATGAACTTCTGAGTTGACCACTGGGGTCAGAGAGGTGTTACTTTCATCCCCCAATCCCTGGACAAATTCCAAGCCCTATAAAAACCCCAAATCATGATAAACTTTCTCTTTCTCTCCTCACTTCTCAACTTGATGGGTGAGTATGGTTCTTTCATCTCCTCTAGCAACATGAGAAAAGAGAAATTCTTTCTGCATTGATAGTACTTCCAATTTACAAATAAAGTTTGTGTTCTGAGTTTTTTGGCCGGAAATGCTCTTGAGACTTCTGATAGTTTTTTTCTGGGAAGCAAAAATATGTCTCTTATAAGGCTTTAGGCAGTCAATTTTTTTTTCTTTTTTTTTTTTTTTTTTCTGTCTTCATACACTCGTTATGTTAACTTGATTTTTTATGGAAGTTAATAATTTAAATAGTTTAATTGATCTATGCAAAGGACTGCATATTTTTAGTCTGGTCTAGGTTTGTCTGCCTCCTCCATGAACAGATACCTGCAATGATATTCAATAAAATTCTCAAACTTCAGTAATCCATAATAAACCTTTCTATAATTTTTGTGCAAACATGGAAATCTACTTAAAACACAACTAAGGGCTTCCTTCATTTGTCTTGGGCTGGCATCACCATTCTGGAATCTGATATTGACAAACATTTTTCTAATTTCATATCTGTATTTCCTGATGTGCAGGTTATATTTGATTGCACCATTCTTCAGTTTAAAATAAAAGTTTTCCTTCATTTTAAAAGGAAGTGACATTGTTATCTCAGTCCCAGTTTTTGGAAAAATAAGAAAATAATATTTTGAGTACTGTTGCAAATGCATAACTCTATATCTTTTCTATTTTATTCTCCTATCACATTCTTCAAGATCCTGTATTACCATATACTAATGTATCATCAATCTACAAACCATAGCATTACAAAAATTTAAGAGAATGCCTCTTGGGTACAAATGACCCACAATTTGAAAGTTGTTTTTTTTTTTTTTCATTCATATGTCACATTTAAGACTGTGAGTTTAGGCTTTCTTTTTCTTGCTATATCAAACTTGCCCTTTACTTGAATCCAAAATATTAATCCAGACCTGTGATTTCTGGTGGTTTTTTTTTTTTTTTAATTTAATTTACATTGAATCAAACATCAACACACAGTCCAAGATTGTATTTTTATGGCCCTCCTCTAATATCATAATTAGAAAAATAAAACCCAATGCCAAAAATAGCATCACATCTTAATTTTTTAATAACTATTTGATGAATAGTTTTTTAACTATGACATCCATGACATTCCTTTTTTATTATTTAGATTTTCTAATTAACATCCTGAAAATTAAGATTTTTCATTAAAAAATTCATGTCAGTGGTGTTATTTATCCCTAAGCCACTAAAAATCCCAGTAGAATGCTTTAACATCCTCTTCCAAAGTGATTTGATAGGAGTATGTTCTATGACATATGAAAGTTTTTTTTACTTCACAGTCTCTTATGTCAGTAATGAACTTTTTATTTAATGTATATCTAACTAAGACTAAATTAAATAATGATTAATGATTAGCCAATGATTAACATTTCATTTCCTGTAATAAATAATGAAAAAAGAGAGTGTTAATTTCTAATTAATTCTACATTCTATTAGTATTACTTTTTCCATTCTCATATTATCATTTATCTGATTTTATTTCTCTTATAAAATAAAACTAAATCTGAAGTCTGTGCCGGTCTTTTACTGATTTCTCAGTTTATATTGGCCACTTCAACATAAATACAAAAAGTTACTTCTTTGTTCAGGCATATAGGATCTGTCATTCCAAATAAGTTTTAGTATACATATCCCAGTGATCAAATATTCAAGGGCTGTAAGACTCTAAGGCTATCACTAAGTTTAGAGACTTTGGAAATGTCTTTTATTGGACAGGATATAAAGCCTTAAAATAACGAGCTGAAGAGTCTAGTCATAAGGTCAAGGAGAGTCAGAGAAATATACCTTTTCTTTAAAGATCACTGAACAGTTCCTGAATGTTGTGTCTAACCTGAGCTTGAAAACATTGAAGGAGAAATTTCAGTGTCCCTCTTGAACTACTTAAGAACTACTTTTCTCATCCCTTGTAGGCACAGGTAACAACAGATTCCAAGGAAAAAAATATATAATAATAATGGTACTAAAGTATATGAATAAAAGATTACTCCTTTACTTCCTTCTCTGACTTTTATGCAAAATGATGGAGTCTACACCCCAAAGAATATTTTATGTCTTATTAATTTATTACAACACTATCAGATGGTATAGCCACATTCTATATTTAATCTATTGAAAACCCAGATCTCCTATTTTTAAATGCATTTTACACAATTTATATAAAGCTGCTTAGTCCGATCAATTTTACTTTGATATGTTTTGCTTAGCACAGGAATCAATGTATAGTTTTAATGGAGTGAAATGTGTTTCTTGCCTTTTGACCATTTTTTACTATGGCTGTAATTCCTTATAGATTGATAATATTTTTTATTTTTGTTTTTTTTCTCTTTAACAACAGGAAAACTGTTTGCAGAAAAATACTGACCAGAATGAAGTCCAAAACAAACTTGCTTTATATCCAGCTAAAACTTTCAAAGAATTTTAGGTAGACTTGCAGTACTCAGGTTTTTAGATTTTTTTTTTTTTAATTTCTTTGTTCATGTCTACATATGGATTTCTTACAGTCCCTGCACCTCTACATTATTCATGATGTTCTGTTGTAGAGTATGTTGAAAACCTTATCAAACTCATATTGCATAAATTTTATTGCTGATATTAGTTTCTTAATTTCTTCCTTAAATAGGAAAATATAACTGACTTTAATTTAGAAATTTAATTCTGGGATTTATTTAAATATAATTGTTTATCGATAGATTGTTCAATACCCTGTCTTACTATATTCCACCAAAATTTGAAGAGTTATTCCATAATCTCCAATCACCTCACCACGTATTTTTTTTCTTTTATCATACTATAAAGGTTTTTCAGACAGATTGAAACACAAGTGATGACTTTTATCATTCAAAAAGACTGAAATGCAGATGCATTGTCTCAAGCAGAATTATCTGATTGAAGAAATTTAAATTTCTTACAAAGATATATTTAATTTTACATATGACAGGGACAAGGACACAAAATTAAAAATCTTATTTAATGCAGGAGAAATAGGTGAGAAAATAAGCTTATTCATCAGATTTTCTTTTTGTGACCAAAGAACAGTGACAGTGAAAGTCTTCATGAAGAGCAATGGACAAACATAATTAGCTGTTGACCAGCTGATTTAAGTTCACTGCAGAAATTTCAATTGCGATCTATATGACGTATCTTTATCATGAACAATAGTGAGAAAAGAATATCTCTCTCTGTTACTTAACATCCATTTTGAAAATTGAAATAAACTTTTCTTTGGGAAGTTTAGACTCTTTAAGATCTTTGAAATTTCTAATGTTAGGTACCAGCACAAGAATCTTCAGAGGCCACTGGAGAAATCTCAGTATTAAGATCAGTATTTTGTAACTTACACTCTCTGGAAGAAAATCACTTGCAGAGTTTTGTATCTGAAATGTAAAACTTTTTCAATAATATTAATCACACTTTTCAAGAATTAAGTAAGTAACAGAGAGAGCTTAAAGTAGTATGGAAAATGTATGAAGGACAAGTATTAGGAATAAAATTAAAGAATTAGGAATAAAATGAGGTGTGTGTTATGCTCACACTTGAATTAAGTGTAGTACACAGTGAGATAAGAAAATTAGCAAAAAAAGCAGGAATTACTCAAATAAATAAATAATTTGCCTGGATTTTTACATATTTAAACCAATTTCATTTGTCTCTTTTCTTAATTCCCTGACAGTACAATTTAAGAAGAGAGGTTAAATGAGAGGTTAAAGTTGCCAGAGAAGACTGTAGGTGCTGAGATATAAAAAGGATGTATAAAAACAACAGATGCAGCCCTACTGTATTACTTGTACAAAGATAAAAAAGGAAGGAATTTGGATCTGTTTGGAAGTTTTTGAAGTCACAGCAATTTAATGGGATAGAAAGAAAAAAGCAAACCACAGGTATCATATTATGCATAAGAAGAACATAAGTTACTCTCCAAAGAACAGTGCTCACTTAGTGACAGTTCCATTGCTCTGCATTCCATTAGAGAGTGTACTACTCACATTTTAAGGACATCATAAAAGTACAGATTTTACAACAGTAATTTAATTTACCTAATGATGCCAATTCCTTAAGTGGGATACATAAGGAAGAACCATTCAGCCTCTTGGCTCTATTTGCAGCACAAAGGCATAAAAGAGGATTTGATCCTCTGTTATTTCTCAGAGTTGTGCAAACAGAACTACTAGCAAAACAAAATGTGTACATCTGTACCATACATCTGAACTTCTTAGGGAATGTGTTGATATTTATTGTGATCCTACTTTCCATAGAAATGTGTTCTATGGAAACAGAAATGTTTAGAAATGTGTTTTGTTCCTTAATGCCAAAATTAAAACTGCAATCGTGATCATTAATTTAACACAATCAAAAAAAAATGCATAAGAGTGGAAAAACAAATGTTTTCAAATTCAAATGAAATCACTTATGCTTAGCATTTTTGGAAGTTTCTCCTGAATATTGACTAGGGAAAAAAAAAAAAAAAAAGCCTATATTCTTCTGGAGGAAGAATATTTGTACTTGCTGTATTTTCAGCAAATAGCAGAAATTATTGGCACAGAATGGCTAATATAGGCTTGGTGCTTGGTGAATAATTTATTTCAATTTTTTCCAAAACTGTATATGGAAACATAGCTGTTTCTGATAAGCTTACTATGCCTAAGCAGGAAGCTGTTTTGTTTAATAGCTTTATTCTTATGTAGTCAGCCTCAGGTCAGGACATAATAGGAGTGTAGCAAATATTATAATTATTATTGCTAGTAGTATTATCTTGTCAAAAATCTGCCAGAAGCTGTTATGCTAGGTGCTGCATGAGCACAGAACTGAAACATAGATCTTTTAAAGGAGTTCTTAGCAAAAGAAGTAATGAAAGCAGGCAAATTTCCCAGAATTTCATTTGGGAACAGTAATATCTCTTCTAATATATTACTGATTGTTTCAATAAAAGCTAAGACAATTGGATCACAGGGCATTATTATATACTAATATCAGAATCCATCTCTTTCTTTGAAATTATAGCAATAATAAACTAACCATACAAACACTTTAAGATAACATCTTTCTGCTTTATTGGATAGACTATGAATTTTTTTTCTACTTATTACAGTCTCAGAAGTGAAAATCTAAAATAAGAGATTTTCTTAAGAAAAAAACTTCAGGAAGAATTATGATGGAAAAATTACACTCGAGTACTGTTACTTATTAGCTTTATTTTTGTTTAGTTTAAAGGTGGAAAAAATTCCAGAGAAATCTTGAAATACAACATCTCAGCAGGTTTTAAGCTAATGTCTTTTTAAAAAAGCAGATTTTATTTAATAAGTTGCAAAAGGAAAATCTGAGATCTACTACAGCAGTCAGAGTGACAGAGTACTAGGACCCTGACTTTAGCTGAAATTCCACCATGTACAAGAGGATGTACAGGACTGTGGGAAAAAAATGGTGCTTTGCAAAAAGCAGAACTAACAGGTCAGATGCCTTCAGCATCATCGGCATCAGAAAAGTCATATTCAGAAAAAGTGTAAATCAATCTGAACAGTCAGCTTGTCTTCCACCCCCAGAAAAAGGAAAACCTTGATCAATTTGTTTTACAGTAGGGAATATTGACAATAAATTTTTCTAAACCATATGTTCTGAAATTAGAATTTCGTGGATGAGATTCTGCCATAGAAATATTTCTGTTCAGAGTTGATTAATGCCAACATCTTCTCATGTGAATTTGTCTCCACTAATTTTAGTCAAATAAAGCCCTTAATAATTTCCTGGAGACAGGCAAATCCTGAAGTACAGGGTATCAGTTTTCTTATGTACATGAAATAGTACAGATTTCTGCAAAAGACTGAAGAGTCATCATCACCAGTTTGATTTGACACTAATTTTCCGAGCAGTGAGCTTCCAAATGACAATGGACCTTTGCATGAGAAAAGTCATGTATGTTCTTCTTTGCTTTACCATTTTCTTTCCTTCTGATTTACAGCATGTCAGGAAACAGAAATCCTTCTAACATGCACATAGTTCATCCATAGACATTATACATCCAGTCATCCTTGTTCTGAGATCTCAAAATGAAACTATTCAGAGTAATGTCCTTCCTGAAACAGCTCTGCAATATTGCCATATTGCTTCTTATTTACTATTCTGTTCCGAATCTGGTGGGAATGGCTTTAGCTGTGGCTTTGGTAGCTACTGCTGAAGCTGCTTGACAGTGCAGCAACCTGGTTACAGAATTGCAGATTTCTGGCGCCAATATTTTCTATACATCAATGCAAGTCTCTGTAATTTCCTAATATCTAGGTCATAAGTGCAAATATTGTATTATCCAGAATCTCAAAACAGCAATTTTTCTTATGAACCTAACAATCCATCATAGAGTTTCTCACAGAAGAACTGCAGATTAATTTTTCAAAGATAACTAAAATTTCCATAAAGACAAGAAAGAAAGAAAGAAAAAAACAAACAAAAAACAACAAAAAGCAACCCCCCAAAACTTCTATAGTTATATTAACAACAAAAAGAGGAATAAAGAAATCTTGGGTCCTTTATTTGATGAAATTGATTACCTCACATAAAAGAAGGAAGATACAGCAGAGACATTTGGAGCCTTCTTTGCCTTTAAAACCAATGATAGGTTCAGGGAAAAAAAGACAGAGCCCTGGATTGGAGGACTGTGACCAAGACAGTGGTACATTCCCCATGGCTTTGAACTTGTATGGGATTTGCAACAACTTAATGCCCTTCAGTCCACAGAGCCTGATGAGAGTCATTCAAAGGAGCTGAGAACATTGGCCAATGTTATTGAGAGAGGTGTCTCAGTTATATATCAATGGCATTGGCACTCTTGAGACGTCCCAGCTGACTGAAAGCTAGCAAATATTATTCCAGGTTTTTAAGAAGGACCAGAAGGAAGACCCTGATAATATTCAGTGCCTGGAAAAAAATTATGGAGAAGGTTATTCTGGGACTTATTGAAGAACACTTGAAAGACAATGGAGTCATTGGTTAAAGATAACATGGGTTCATGAAGGAAAAGTTATGCCTTAATAACTTAATAACATTTTTTTGACAAGGTTACCCATCTTGTGGATGAAGGGAATATAGCAGATGTGGGGCAAGGGTGAGAGATTTTAGAAAAGCTTTTAATACCATCTCTCAGACTGTCCTGGGCCAATTATCCAGCATAAAGCCAGACATGCAAACAGTATGAGGGGTGAACATGCCTGAATAGCTGGTCCCAAAGTGTTGTAGCAGATGAGGTGACAACAGTTTGGTGATCAGTCACTATTGATGTTCCCCAGGACTTGGTTTTAGGGCCAATTCTCTTAAATATTTTTATCAATTACCTGGGCACAGGATCTGAGTGAACAAAAAGTAAGTTTGATGATGATCGTGATTTAGGAAGGAGTTCTTGATTTCCTCGAGGGGAGAGAGGCCTTACAGGAAGGGTATTGATAGATTAGAGTGCTGGGCAATAACTAACTGTATGAAAATCATCAAGGAGAAATGCTGGATTCTGTCCCTTTGTCAGTGTAATCCTGGATGTTCTTCTAGACTGGAGGACAAGGGACTCGAGTACAGCCCTGCAGAAAGGGAACTGGTCTTTCAGATAGATGCTAAGGTCCATATGAGTCAAGAGTGTGCCCTGGCAGCCATCAGTCTGGCAGCCAGCCATATCCTGGGGTGCCTTAGGCCCAGTGTAGCTGACTGATGAAGAGGAGTGATTGTCACGCTATACTCAGCTTTTTTGCAGCCTCACCTTGAGCACTGTGTGCAGTTTGTGGTTCCACTATGTAAGAACGGATTAGAATAGAAATATTTGTGTATCAACAAATAGGGCAGCAAATATGATGAAAGAACTAGAGGGTGATTTGTGAGGGTGTCTGGGAATATAAGGCTTGTTCAGCTTAGAGGAGAGGAAACTGGGGGGACATGTTACTGTCTACAACTTCTGCACCAGGGGAAGCCAAGAGGGAGGTGTTGACCACTTCTCTCTGGTGCTCAGTGGAAGGATGTGAGAGAATGTCTTATGGCTCTGTCTGGAACCACCACTGAGAGTGTGGTCAAGCATTGGAACAAGCTTCCCAGGAAATTGGTCATGGGCCCAAGTTGTATAGGTGTTCAAGAAGGATTTGGAGGATTCAATGCCCTGAGACAGATGGTTTAACTTCTAGGTTGCCCTGTTTGAAGTCAAGAATTAATGATACTCTTGGGTCCCTTCCAACTCAGGATTTATGAGTCTATGAAAAGAAGAATAAATTCTGAACCTCCTGTTTTCTGTAGAAGTACTAAAGTTTGTATTCTTTTATACATATTGAGTCCACAATGAAATGTGATCTAAACCTCCTAAGCTTTATTTGCAGTCAGTATACATACTTCAAAGAATGATTCACTTCATGTTGCTATAAGTGTTTAAGATTAGATTAAAAAAAAAAAAAATCCTTAGAGCTGCTGGTTTGTCTTCATCTGTACATAAAGGACAATAGAGGATTTCCAGAGAAATCAAATTCAAACATCAGATTTTAAACAATCTGTTTTAGATTATATGATGCTGTCTTCTCTCTATAATCCTATGAATAACCCAAATTGTCCTGTGAATGATTCAATGAAATGAATCTGTAGGCATCTGCTCAGGAGTCTGATGATGACTATGATGAACACAAGGAATTAATATGTTGAGGAAATGTGTAGATTTTACAAGTATGTTAGGTATGACCAGCTGGCTTCAAATTAGAGGCATGTATTTTACAGTCACAGTGAAAACAGATATTAGTGATGAATTTTTTTTCATAATTTTATTTCAGTTGCTTCTGTATATTTTAGAAAAAAAAAAAACCCAAAGAAACAAAGCAAAACCCACCAAACTGATAAGGCCCTCATTATTTTTGAACACTTGCATTTGTTAACTTGAATTAATATAATTTTTTTGTCATTTCTGACTCAACTTCATCTTGCCAATTCTAAGTTCATACATTGTACAGACAGTACATTTAGGTTTTCTACTGATGCGTTGAAAATGTGACTCCTTCCTTCTCTCTAAAGGACCACACAAATGTTAAATATGTATATAGTGAAGTTGTCAAGTTTCAGAAACCAACAAAATTGTTTTGCTGTACCAGAGACCTGTCACTATGAGAAGAATTTAAGTAGTATTAGTGACATTATCAAAAATGCATCTGAAATATTTTTTCCTCATGAGATATGATATCTGAATTTTGATGAGCTGTAATGCATCTTATACCATGCTTGAAAACTGTTTCCTTTTTCAAGAAGGAGTCACAATAGGCATTATCAATAATATTTTTCTTATGTTTTTCATATGCAACTTATGTTTTTCTTGAGAATGTGCTTGAAAGGACAGTAGTGCATATACAGCGTAAGTATGTTTGAAGATACTCTGAGGATTGTTTTTCTTGGTGACTTTTTCAAGAGTTCCACAAGAGACACAAAAGACCATCTCAGTTCTGAAGACATAATCTCCTCTGTCTCAGTCAGAAACCATGTTCTTTCTGCATATTGAAAGCTGAATGATGGGGATGTATCTGTGTCCAAAGTCACTGCAATTAAAAATGTTATATGGTTCATTCTGCACTGTGATTTTCTCAGTTAAATGGTTTCAATCCTGAATTGAACTTTCTTTGAAGTTTGGAAAATGACCCTCAAGTTCCAGTGGCTTATTGAAAAATGAGTATCAGAATTCCACATAAAACCAAAACCCCACAAAACTTATAATATGCATATATTCTCTAAGATTTAGTTAAGCTTCGGAAACAAAAGCACCTTGTCAATTTGGGCATAGAACTCCTAATATTAACTACACTTTTTTTTCTCTATAATCAAAAATTAACAGAACATTTCACATGCCTTTTCAAGTTGCTCATGTAAATGAACACTTTTTAAAATTCTTGTTTTTATTTAATCATACCCATTAGTTAGTTATCTTCTCAAATAAGATCACATCTAATCTGAAATAGAAAAAGAAATACTAAAAAAGAAAAAATCAAAGTCCTTCCTGAAAAAAAAAAAAAAGGAAAAAATAGCAGTTATTTAGTAAAGCAGGCTGCAAAAAAAATATTAATTTATGTCTTCTATTGCCAAATAGGAAATATCAACAGTATTTCTTATTATTCTGTGCAGTGAAACTGTCCACATCATGAGTTGTTTTCAATTCTAATTTTTGTATTTCTTACATGAATGTTGGAAATGCTCAGTAAAAAGTCTCCAGAGTTCCAGATTTTTGCTTGCCTTAAGGGTACAACTGTTCCCTTTCTCATTACTGTTTATACCTGTTATTTCAGCACTGGATGTAATTTAACTACCATAATGCTGGAATGAGAACAGCTTCCATCGTTTTTTAGAGGTAACAGATACAGTCCCCGCATAAAATGGCATCTATTGCTTCTGCTTACTTTGTGTTTCATAACCAAGCTCTGTCTCTGGTGCTCACAGGCTGACACATTGCTGCAGCCCCAGTGCCTGGGCAGGTTGCATTCCACTGCTCAGTAACAGTTTAAATTCCTGAGAATACCACAGGAAACAAGTATCAACTATTAAATTCTGTTTTATACCTACAAAACCCTCTCTTGAGCTACTCTTTTTACAGCAATATTAAAAGTTCTACAATATGTCTTTTAACCCTTTTTAGTACTTCATGGCTTAATGAGCCATAATCACTAAATAAGTGGCAAGATTAAGCAACCACAAGTATTTAGCAATCAATTGCTAAAATTTTCATCATTCCTAATTTCTGTGGGGAGGTAATTCTAATCTGAAATTCAGAATAAAAGCAGAAATCTGTCCATTTCCCTTTGCATCTCTCATGATCTAGAGGGTTATCCAGCCTTCAGGTGTGTACAGGTAGATGGCCAGTAGTAGCAGGGAAGTCATTCGCCATAGTAGGCACTGGTGAGGCCACAGCCTCATCAAAACTGTTCAGTTTTGGGCCCCTCATGACAAGAAAGGCACTGAGCTGCTGGAGCTTGTCACGAGATTGTCACGAGCTTCATTTCCCTTCCCAAAAAAGGGAAACGAACCTGGTGAAAAGTCTGAAGCACAAAACTTATGAGGAGCAGACAAGGGTGCTGGGGTTGTTTAACCTGGAGAAAACGTATCCTGACCTGAGGGGTTTTTTTTGAGATTTATATTTTTTTAAATTATCCATGTTTTTTCAGAATATGTCCTATTTCTTGGTACATAGCTGTACTTCAAAGATGCCAGCTGCACTTTTCTGGTTCCCAGATCTAGTTCCTAGGCTCACAGTCCACCAGAAGACAGTCAATTTCTCTGTTAGCACTTTTGGACCAGCATTTTCTTCTGTAAAATATTTTTTTCCCTTCTAACATTTATGGCTACTTACATCAGTAAGGGTACCCATCAACACATATCCCCTAAATCTTTCAAGTAAACTTTGTGTTAAAGCTGACCTTTTCAGCATTGCATGAAGATTAGAAGATGAATTGAAAGAGCAAATTTAGTAGCATGTAATTGATAATACTTTCTAGTCTAATGTAGACTATGGCTTCATAAAACTCTGATTTTTTTTTTAAATTTTCCACCTTGATACGCATGTTAAATGATGCATCAGGGGGCCATAACAGAACTTTTCTTAAATTGTAGATGCTTCATATCATTAATAAATTTTTTTATAAACACTTTATTCTTTCAAAAGCTAGGAATAAATAATCTCTAAACATTCAAGGAAAAACATTAATAATATATAGATGAACATAAATTTGAATTGTTCTTCAACAGTATTGTGTATGGTATCTGAATTTATTCTAGATTTAAAAATTAAAAAGGATCAATATTTTCCCAAAATCTGTTCAAAATATGAAAATTTGTAGATAAACTAAAAGTGGAATATTAGAGCAAATGTGTATAGTATTATTACATTAGAATACTTTCAGATTTTTAGGTAAATATGTTAAAATCAGATATTTTATGGTGGGTAATTTATTTGACAAAAAATGGTGTATTTTTAAGTTGATTTGCTCAAGAGTTTAACAGTGTTTTATTAACATTTACAACAAATTCATAGACTTATCTTCACATATAGCATTCTACAATTTGAAATCAACATCTAGTGTTCTGTTATTCAGAGAGTATGTCCTCTCATTGTGGAAAACTCAGATTCATCAAGAGGTGTATGCCCTTGCAAATGCATGCTAATTGTTCCCAAAACTCCTTATTTTCTTCCTGTGCCTTGATGTAGCTACAAGAAAAAATTCCTAAAAAATCTACTTAGGGCTGATGTTATGCTGACTGGCCTGTAGTTCCTTAAGCCCTCCTTGCTTTTTCTGAGGGTGATATTTGCCTGACTATACCCCTTGCTTGACTATTTCCCATAGGATCTTTCTCCATTTACTGAATGTACCTTGAAATTTTTGAAATCAATGTAAATGCATGTGGTCTAAGATCAGTACTGATCTGATTAGGGCCTTCTTTACACAGAGATTTAAAGCTATTTCAACCTGTTCTATACCTTTTTACTCAGAGAACCATATCATGCTGATTAAAGTTGTTAGAATATGAAAACAAAAATTACTGTGCTTGATCAGAAATAATTTTGCATTTTGATGTCTTGGATTTGTATCATACCAAATGACTATGTCGATAGTGTTAACGGTTATTTTTTTTTGAGAACATACACTTGATGAGAAAAACAAGATACATTTAAACAAATTCAAAAGGAAAAAAGTTGGGGAGGTTTAAATTTTTAAATATCATGGACTGACTGTAATAAAGTGTAAGGTTACAGCATAGAAGGACAAGAGGAAGATAAACACTTTATTTTTGTTACCATAATACTGTTGACTGCAGTGCTATCAGCTTTCCTTTCTATGTAAGAAAATTGAGCAGCATAGTAATTCAGTGTGAGAATCTCAGTTGAGAGTTCTTGATCTTTTATCACTCTTTCACTCAACTTTTCTAGTCATCATTATTCTGCATTGTCCCTCTGAGACTCAGAATGAGAAAAATCCACTGGCAACATTTGCCAATGAATTGGCTGGCAAGGTGAGCTGAAGACCTCATATTGCCATCAATGTCTGTATCAAAAGGTCATGAAGTGCTCTACATTCATTGCATTATGAAAATCAGACTCAAATTTATGCATTTATTACCACATATAGAAGGAAAAAACTCACAAAAAATTCCACAACAGATGGTCCTCTAACAGCCAAGCAAAGGAAAAACCCAGAGACATACTTCTGTTTTTCACAATACATTTATGGTTTAGAATGTTTTATATTTTACATCTGTTCAAACACTGGCATGCATCTAAAATTTGCTCTTGCAACACAAATAGTACAGTAGAGCATCTACTCACAAAGCAATTTTGTTCTTACAAGAGTACTTGTTTACATGCCACAAATCCTTGTCAAATAAGTGGCTTATATGATGATGATGATTGCACATTTATCACCTATATATTGATATAGATCAGAGACAGATTTGTTTCACATAAGGAAATGTGCACTGTTTTAGACAACCGAGAGCCAAGTTTAGAACTCTCATCTAAACAAATTTAGAAAAGTAGCAGTGATGTGTATGGTATATTCCAGATTAAAATTGAGGTAAGGTTTTTCAGAGAGCTTGCAACAGTACAGCAAAAAAAAGTTATGGGATTTTTTTCGCTCTTTTGGCTTGTTGGTGGTGTTTTTTAACCACAGATCAAAAGTCCACTAAGGTGGTTGCTTAAAGATTATGTATTATTTTGCCTAATTTTGCAGTATTAATAGCAAGAAGAATGTACTGAGTGAAAGATTTTGTCCATATTCAAACTAATTCCTGTCTTTTCTAGCAATTCTGTTATTTTTGGATGCATTGTTGCAAGTATATGTACGCATTATAGACTATCATCCAACATACATACATTTTTAGTACTATAAAAAACTGCAACAAGCTTATATACTACTAATTCTGATTTATTTTTGGGCTTTTAAAGCTATCTTGGCATTATTTTTTGTACAACTTTTAACCCTGTATAAGTGAACAAGAAATTAAAATAAGAATACAACTTATTTAGCTATCATATAATAGAGTTGAACAGGGGTAAAAAAATTGAAGTAAATACTCTGTCCACCCACAAAATTGCAGCATGCAAGTACTAGATTCAAGCATTTCACAAAACACAATTGAAAAGTCTGAACCAGTTGCTATCAGCCTTTATAAAGTGTTCAAAAATCTTGCTTTCAATTTCCAAACTTTTGCCAAAGGTACAGGCATAGAGCAGGTAATGAACCATTCCTACTGAATTAATAGCTAAAGAAGCTTTCCACACTTCTGACACCAGTTCAGAGTTCGTTACCTCACATATTCTTGTTAGATGTCAGGAATTCATGGGATGCCAGACTGCATTTTTGAGCCTCACTACCTCTGAAAGAGATTATACCAGATGAGTGTAAGCATTAAATTCAATACCATCAATAAATGAACCAATTACCCATGTTTAAGTCCTAGGCTTCAATTTTTCATAGAATCTCTCTGGCTTTCCAAATTTCATTGAGTAGACGCTCCAAATGTAACAGATCCATTTTTTTCACCTGAGGAAACACAATAACAACAGTCCACTGAATATATATATATGCTGAATATAATAATAAATTTATGAATATATAATACTGCACTATATATCTGCCTTATTCTCTTCCTAGTCAAGGAAGTATAGCATCTCAGGAGGCAAGAGAGGTTGTGAGAGATTTATCTCTTTCCTTCCTTGCTTCTGGATTCTCCCAAACTCATTAAACTTAACTGCTGGTCTGGGAGAACAATATTGATCAAATTACTCCAAGCAGGACTGTACTTTGCTTCCTCTGTCAATCTGGATTAAAGTCTTGGTCATTGGAGTTCATCTTTCATTTTGTTGATTAAAAAACACTGGTGAAGTTGTGGGAAAAATATTGATACAAGTTGCAGATTGGAAAAGAATCTTCCACAAAATCTCCTCTTCAGTGTTTGATTCTATTTTTGAAGAGCATAAATGTAAACTAGTTTGTCTTCATCACTTTGCAGCTCAATCTCCATTGTTCTATATGTTGTCTCTGTGTTTATATAGAAATGGAAATACCATGGTGTTCTTTGGCAGAAAAGGCAGTTCATTCAGACATAAAACTCTAATTGTATTTTCCTCCCTAGTAACTACTGGCAAGGCAGTAAAAAGAGAGAGGTCTGTTTGGTCCTAAATGGTTTTCTTAAAATGTATTTACAGGTCCCACAAAGAATGCAAGAAAAATTTAAATGCTAGAGGTAATATTGCCAGGCTCAAGTATTTAAGAAATCAAACCAGATCGTCTGGTTCTGAAAATCAAAATTCAGTCTACAGAAAGGATAACTGTGGTATATAATTGTAAAGAAGTAGAAACCTTTTGGTTCTAAATGCATGCTCCTCATAACAGAAAAAAATCAAAACTCCAATAAAAATATCAAATTTCTTGACAACTTAAAACTGTGAGTCAGCAGATAAATAATATGCTTTA
The DNA here is from genome assembly GCA_003546035.1 of Mixornis gularis. Classification (NCBI taxonomy): domain Eukaryota; kingdom Metazoa; phylum Chordata; class Aves; order Passeriformes; family Timaliidae; genus Mixornis; species Mixornis gularis. The sequence continues at coordinate 6,614,873 of QVAJ01000014.1, read as the reverse complement.
TGACAGTTTTTCCCTTTTCCTAATTCTCATATTAATGATTTCACAAACTTTAGGAAGAATCCTTGTCTTTTCTACCTGGGAATGATGGAAGAATCCTGTCATTTTCTTTTCCTCCTGCATTGAACTTTTGCAAAATAAAAGACCTCAAACTGAACAATCAATGATGAGTTCCATAGTACTAAAGCTTACTGTATAGCTAAACATATGTATATGCATATATTTAGATGTACAGACATGTCCAAGTACCACAAACAAAGACAATATAATGACATTATGACAGAAATGAACACTTGAACTCCTATTATCTAATTCTTATTTACTATTTACTTTAAAAGAGTATAAAACCACATTTGAAAGACTAACAGGTTAATTAAGACAGTGAATATTTTAAAGTATCTGTTTCCACAGATGTCTAATGTTTGATGCCATTTCAATTCTCCAGTCATTCAGATCAGTAGTCATCCAACTTTAGAAAATAGTATTCCATCTGTATATTACAGTTCATTAAAAGTCTGTTTTTTCAAGACAACTCAGTTTGGCCCTTTAAGTCCTATGGTAACTGGTGTCCTATGGAGACCTTGAAAAACTGGAATATACTATCAGTATAATGAGGAAGGTCTAATCAACGATCATCCATGTTTGAAAATACTGTTATTTGAATATTGTAATTCAAGCAAAAAATCACAGAATAGGAGCTGTTAGCTAATTAACGCCTGTTAAAAGTGTCATATATAATTATTTGCATTAAGTTCTGGAACACAAAACAATTGCATATGGGTAATATCCATGTTTAATACATTATATAAACTTTATAACTAATTGCAAAACAAATTTCAAGGTAAACCTAGACTTAAAATTAGTTTGAGCTGGAATTTATATTCTAAATTTTACCCTTAAATAAGTATTGTGAAGTCTTGGGAGATAGCACGCTTCAAAAGTGGAAAACAGATATTATTACCTAACTATTATAACTGACAAGAAATAACCCCGCAACAAAAGATGGATAAAGTGGGGGGGAGGAGGTACTGAAATATTATCTGAAGCTATTATTAGGGATATTCAATAACCACAAGCAAACATTCTCTTGAATAATAAGCAGGAAATAAATAAAGAAGGCAGCAGTAAGACCTAGGGTTTAAAAAAAGGTATTCTGCTGGTTATTGTTAATACCTAATCATGTTTTTATTATTTTACTTCTGGATTTTTTTTTTAATCAAGTATCTTGGAAGAGAAAAATATTTGTTTCCTAAAAAAAAAAAAAAGCCAAATATAAAGTAAGAGATTTCATATCCTTTATATACCCAGCTCCTTAATAATTAACATTTATGTATAATTTTGTGTGTATCTTGCATCAGCCAGATAAATCCATGTGTGAAGTCCTCGGTTCTGTTGGATTTCTGAAGTTCTAAACCACTTTACATTATAGGTTCCTGTACATGTTTCCCTAAATATAATTACTATAAGACAAAATATGTTCTAGATTATTACCTTGGCTCAGAAGAATGTGACTTCAATTTTATACTAGATATAAATCCTGAATAAGGAATGAGATAAAAAAAAAGAAAAAAAAAAAATCTGAAATTAATTCAGCTACAAAATGGTTTTATTCATACAATCAAGAAAGAATATTGGTGGTGTTACAAAGTAATATATACTGGCCTTGGGCAGAATCCCAACAGCAAAAACTTCTTACTTCCATGTAATGGTAATATCTGTAGTGTGAAGGTATCCAACATGAGCACTAGGGGATATGATATTCTAAAACAATTTGTTTAGGGTTAGGGTTCCAAGAGACACAGAGCCAACAGTCCCTGACACTAGGGCTGGAGTAGGCATGCCAAGGGGATCATGCTGGACATAATATTGCAGACTCCAAACCTTTCTAAACTGGAACAGCCGTAGTGATATATACCTTGGCCACTGCACTAAAGTGCTTCAATAAAAACTTCAGGGGCTTCACATATCAGCACCATGTTATCTAGAAGTCTTTCATACGTTCTCCATGTAGCAATCCTACAGGCAGCTCCCTACAGCTCTGGCTCTTCCTCTCCTTCTTCTCTCTTCCTTCTGCAGTCCCAGCTCACTGCTTCCTGTCCCTAACATGGCCACATAACGCTATCTGTCCCTCGTATAGTGGCTGACCTTATCTGTCCCTCACACAACCTCCTCTCCCTTCCTCCTCACAGCACAGCCAGCAGACTCCAACTGATTCTCTACCAACTAACTCACTCTTTTATCACACCCAGCTGTGAGGGCAAGGCTGTTCCCACTCTTCGGTAATTAACACAGCTGTAATATATCAGAGGCAGGATTGCCTTTAGCACTATCTCTATCTGTCTTAACACAGGTACCTACAGCATATACAGAGCCTTTCCTAGTTCTGGAAAAGGCACGCCACTGGATTACAACAGGGCACCAACATGGCTGCTTCAACATTATTCCAATCTGGGCTACTGTAGGTGATGGGAAACTCAGGTGCGGCACCAAAATGCTATTCTGTTTTACATTGGGTTCAGAGGCTCAGAAAGCCTACAGTTGTGGGACACTGGGGTTGGAAAAGGCACACCAAGGGGATCATGGTAGGACACCAACAATCCACTCACCTTTTTTTCAGTCTGGGACACCCATTGACATGGGGGCCTTAACTGCAGCATCACCATTCCATTAGAATTAGGTTTTAAAGAGGCACAGAAGCTAGACCTCTAGGGACAGTGGGACTAGAATAGGTTTGCCAAGCAGATGATATTTAAGTTTTAAAATTATTAGGGTTTTTTTTTTAACTATGTTGCCTAATTTTGAAAATATTTCCTACTAAAGGATTTTTGCTCACAACAGCTAAATATCTGATATTTTGGGTCTCCAAGAATGATCTGCTACCAACTGAAACAAAGACCGCTGGTGATGATGCAGCTGAAATTTATGCCACAGTAAAGAACCTGTGTGACCTCCCAGAGCAGTGATCCACACTGCAGCAACCATGCAGAAGAGATATTTTACTTTACTAGAACTAGAAGGAGTTTCACTTTTCTAAATTTAGAGATGACACAGACTCTCTCCTTTGCAGAAAGACACTTTTATCGTGATTGTCTTGCTGCAATATCTAGTGTTAAATAGGACTCAACTTCTTAACATTCTCTCTTCTTTTCATGCGGCATGGCATTGGCAATATCTTTAAAAAGTTTTTGGGTTTTTTTTAACATTTATTTCCAATATAAAATTGATAACAGGGAAAATAAAGAACATGAGAGAGCGTAATTGGAAAGAAAAATCCATAACTTCTTACTATATTTTCAAGAATCTATGGATAGTTCTTTTTGGTTTTTTGTCTGTGATTCAAGAGAATCACAGAGATGTGTGTGTAACAGAAGTTTCAGTATATTTCACTGATATTTTCAAATGAACCTCCAGCTTCTAATTTTCTTTTGTCTATTATCCTTTGATCTCAACATTCCTTAAATTTTATCTTCTCCTTCTTGTATGTATTTCTGCAAAGTCAAGAAAGGATACTACTAAAAATCTATGGGTTATCTGATTACAGGATTTACAGATATAACAATATTTTTTTTACATTTGACCACAACATACTGCACCTCCATGGTACATTTTCACACCTCTTAACTAAGAATCATCATTTGAATGTTACAATGGGAAACTAAGGGTTATTTTTTCAAAGACAAACACACGAGAGCACACTGTAACTCAGGAGCACAACATATGCAGTAAGCCATAGTGTTGTTACAGCAGCACTCCAAATGCACACTGCTCATGAAGCGTATTCAGTCCACTTTGGATATTCTTTGTGTGTATTGTAATCTGTAAATAAAACCTAAATAAGACAATCTTTATTTGAGCATTGAATTTGGTCCTAGGTCAATAGCCAAAATCAATGATAAAATTATTATGTCTGTCTATTGATTGCCAGCCTGAAATAGTAAATTAAAAACCATGACAATCCTTTGGTCTTGAAATTACAGATGCTCATCTTTCTTTATCATAAATGGAGTCAAATGACTTCTTCTTTCTTATAAAAATAAATCTATAATACATTCAAATATATGGCTTAAAAGTAGTTCAAGAGATTTCAGCAGTACATTTTTTTGCCCATTTCAGTACACAGGGAAACAAAAAATATGAAGCCTATCTTGTCTCTTTTTAACCATCCTTATGTCTTAGATTAGATTTTATATTTTAAAAAGTAGTAATTTAGCACTATGCCATCTTTCAAGATAGAAGGATAATATATACAGCACAAGATTAGTGCGGCCTATGAATGTTGAATAGTTTGAACAAAATATTTTGAAATATGTATGTCAGAAAAATTTGCAACAAAACCTTAAGTTTTGGAAAGAGTATCAGTTTAAGTAAGAACAAAAACCAAGGAGAAATAGAATAAAATTTGAACTATTCAAATCTTCTTAATGAAATGTGTATGCTCTAAGTTCACATTAAGGAATATTCATTGTAGCTATATATTTAGACTTTCTTCTCTGGTCCTCTTGAAAATCTGTATCCTGCACATTTCAGATATATGAAATTTGATTCAAATAGGTTTTTTGCAATGTTAAACAAGGTTTTTAAGAGCTCCAACAAAGATATTTTATCAACAAATGTAAACCATTTATTTCTGAATATAATACTATGCACCAGTAAAGATGTTTTCAGATTTAAAATATTAAAAATATAAAGCAAACAACAACAGCAAATTATACTGCCCTTATAAAAACCTCATGGATATAGTCATTAGAAAAGCAGAAAATTTTTCCATGTGCCTTCTTTCACCTAACTTTGCAATTTTTTATTGCTACCCATCAAGTCTCAGTGCCCTCCAAGTAAGAACAATCATTACTGTAAAATCTGTAGCAGGCTTTGTACTCATCCATCTCCCACACCACAGTCTATTTCTGTCTCGCAGACCAAAAGACAGACACTTAACTTGAGTCCTGGTGAATGATGGGGACTATTTGATAACATTACCAAGAAAAAAAAAGTCTATTCTGTAGTGAGCAGTTTCACATGATGGATTGCATGTTATTTTAAATTTGCATTACGTGTCAGGAAAGATCGATAGTAAAGAAACAGCATGGAAGCATAAAAATTAGTGAGATAATACAGAATGTCCCTTTTTGTCTATACCAATGTATAAAAAATTATCTTCCATTTTATTCTGAATATGTGTTAAGGAAACAAGTCATTGCATATACTTTTCCTCTGCTTAATCAGATGACAGTTGATCAAACTCAGTCTCTGGAAAGGGTAGAAGAGAGACACAATACTGAAATGAAGTACAGAATCTCAAAATAGTTAGTCTAAACTCGAAATTCTAAGTTCATCTTTTATCTGTGTTCAGGAAAACTTCCTTGTGGGATTATTCAGGAACCACTCTGGCAGTCACACCCACACCACAGGTACTAGAGTCACAGGATCCCTGGAGTACCCTTGACAAGTTTACAGGGAGCTGTCAGCCACGCTGAACCCAGATATTAACTCTGAATTTGCTAACTTCAGTCTAAGTTTCTTCATTTGGGTTTTTCATTAGCCATGTGCGTTCTGTTGGACATGATATGTAGGAAAATAACACGGTCAACATGAGAGAAGGGTTAGTAATTAATAAACTTGAGATATTGAAAACTGTACTTTACTAGTCAAAACTACAGAGTTCATTCATGGGAATGTTTTCCAGTTTCCCATTAAATTAATGAATCAGAGTCTAAGAACACTGACAAATGACCGGCCAAGCACTGCGGATCCTCTCGGTGTGCTCACTTCTGTATGAACAGTGGTGTGCTGGGTGCTGGTGTGAGAAAACTGCTTCAGTACTTACTTATGCCATTTAAACAAATGATTGTCTCTTCCTTGTTTTACTGGTTTTCAGACTTTTGTTGACAATCTTAGTGCTTATCTGTCTGTCTGAATATGCAACTCCTTTAAATTCAGAGCAGACTTCCAGAAACAGAAACAGAAGCACACAACAACTCCTTGAAGATTTGTTGTGCGCTACAGGAGTTTGGGCTGTGAGGATTCTGCCTTCCCGTGCCCCTGGCACTGAAAATTGAGCATTATCAGATCCAGGGCGTTTCTTTCACCTCATTGGGATGGATGTGACTGCTGTTGTTCCTGTTGGCAGGTCTGGGCAATGGCAAGACTGAACATGGATTACAGAGATGCAGCTGGAGAGGTACACGCATGCATACACATGCACACGCCCACCAGTGTGTCAGGCTACAAAAACCAACACAGACAGAAAACATTGTTGTCACGGCATCCATATAAACACCTCTAGCTCTCACATACATGAATACAGCTAGCCAGGGCTGTCATTTTTTTTCTGCCAGTCAAGTTTGAAATTTACAAGTGTAAACACATACAGATACAGAGCATTGAAATTCCTTAATGGAAAAATACATTCCAGACTCTACATGCTGCAGGCATCCCTGAGTACTCTCTGTGAACTCTGTCCCCTTTTCCAGGTGCTAGCCTCTAGGTGCATACACACAGAGTGAAACTGTACAGAAGAGTAAAGAGCATGATTTAATAACAAGAAAGGACAGACTGTACTGATCAGGTACGGGCCTCAGTCAGATAAGTGTGCTGCTCAGCAGCTTGTTTGCATACAATTATCCCTTTCTATTCACCTCTCCTCTCCATTTTCTATACTTATACTTCTGTGAACCACTTTGATCCCCTTTTCTTCAACTCTTTCTCCTCTGAAGAAACCCATCACTAATTATCTTTTTTTCCAATTTGTCCTAGTTAAGCTAAATTCATAACCAAATTTGGTATTTCTGATAGCCTTCCTGTGCCTGGTCCTTACAGGAAGCCTTCATTATATGGTAGCAGGCAGGATTCCAGCCAGTTTCAACATTGTGTGTTGTAGCTAAAAGAGAAAATAAAAGTACTTTTTGGGCTTTGAACGTATTCTTGCCAGCTTCACTACTGCATCTTTGAACCTCTGAAATTCATTCAGCTTTCATCCAGTTTTCCTTTGACCTTTCTGGAAAAAACATTTTCCCTTCTACCTCATCAAACTTCATTCTATTAATGTAACTTTTAGCAGAAAAACGTACAGTAATAGCAAAAGTATACTTGTCAAGTTTTTGTCAGGTAGTCCAGAAACCTCATTATTCTGGGGACAAAGGCAGTATTGCAATGCTCTGGCAGACACACAGCTACAAATTTTAAGTCATTTCCAAAGCTCAGTCAGAATGGTGCTCACATTTTGTTCTGCTTTTTACAACTAATTTCAAAAGTGTATTAGAGTACCAGCATGTTCATAGGTGTTAGGATAAACATAATATACATCCTTCACAAGCTGCAGAATCAATGGTTCTTACTGACATTACTGAGATTTCTTCTTTGAAGGTAAGAAACAAACCTAAGCTTGCCCAAGGGAAAATCCACCTGCCTGTAGAAAAAAATCTTTGCACTGGAAAAATGTCAATAATAAAAAATGAGCTCAAAACAGAAATAGAGTTTAACATCCATTTCAGGGTCTGCAGTGCAAGAAATGGATCTCAACAGCTTTTACTGCCTTTGACTGAGTCCTCACACACCCTGTCTACCCTGGGACCCAGGATATACAATTTGATCCAGGCCTGGTGAGACCATTGTAGATGGCCTGTCTTCATCTGTGTGTCCTAGAAAGACCCTTCATGTCCACACTGAAGTTAGCTGGTCTCCATCATGGTCCAACATGTGGATTGGTCCCTTGGACTGGTGGATTACACCACTATTTGGCAGCTTCACACTCCTGCTGAGAAGCAATCCCAGCCTTGGCTCAATGTTCACCCAAAGTCCCAGGGACTTGTGGTAGGGCTCACTGGTGGCTTTGGTGCTTTCTGCCACATCCAGGCCCTGTCAGACCGCACCCAGAGGGGGTTTACAGCCAAACCCAGGGTCTTTGCTGTGCTTGGCCCCACGGGAGCCATCAATCCTGGCTGTGCCCTGCCAGTCATTTCTGGTTTCTGACCCAAAGTCCATGGGCACTAACCCACTGCAGTTCAAGGCCTTGCCTTCAAAGTCAAAAGCCTGGCCCTGAGTTTTGGATCACCCCACAGAGCCAGGCTGCTGACCAGCCCCAGGCACCTGAGCCCTCCCTCACCCGTCCTCCCAGGACTCAGGGCTCCTTAGGGGCAGTGTCCTCTCCCTCAAGGAACATCAGGAATGGTCTGAATGTCCTGCCCAGCTCCAAATGCCCTACATTGTCCCTGCCATGATCCTGATACTACTCCAAATCCCCAGTGTCATTCCCCCATTTCAGCCTCAAGGCTCTGTTCTGTGTCTGTATCAGCTCCAGGTTCCCTGTCTTCACTTCAAAGTGCCTTTTGTGACGGTCCTGCATGCCCTTGCTGTGTTCCTGACTGGGATCTAAGCTCCAGCCTGAGCCACATCCCTTTTCCAGCTCCCTGCCCCACCTCTTCATCCCGTGAAACAGACCCCTGATGTCCCATAGCAATGAGAGCACTGAACAGCTTGTCTCTTCTGATCTCAGATCTCTACCAAGAAACATATGCTCCCTGCCACAAGCCCGCATATTACATGGTCTTGTTTAAAAAGAATGGTAAGACATATTCTTTCATTATTTAAGATATGATCTATTTATTTATGGACATGCCCATCTGTTGGCTTTTTAGAACTTTAAGTTACATGATATAGCAAGCATTTACTGTAACTGCAGTGTGAAAACATACTAGACATTAACTGTTCTTAGCTGTAGGATGTTCATGCTCTAATGAGGTACTCACTTATCTCGCATAGATGAACTTTCCTGCCACTCTTACTCTTTTTCATAAAAAATATAATTGGCTATTCAGACTTCCTGAAACTATGTGAAACACCACAGACTTCAATCAGTTAATCCCACAGACTCAAATACAGATGGGGCCCTAGGAAATGAAAGGCAGAATAGCAATGTTATCTATATTGCAACCTTTTTGTTCAGTTTGCAGTGTGACCGCAGCTTACCCTCTGCGGTCAAAGGAAAGATTAGTTCTAAAGCACAGCATCACTTGTTGAAGGCTATGATTATATACTTTATAAGAACCATATTAAAAAAAAAAAAAAAAGGTAAGATTGCTTCTGAATTGAATTTGAAGTTCTTTGACGGTGTTTAGGCATACCTATGTACCATCTAAATGAGTTCCTATAATATTAAAGTTATTGTAATATAAAATAGGACACACATTATTAGAGCATAAAAGAGATTTAATTAAAATAATTGTGATCTCTGCAATTCCTATCCTAAACTCTGTCTGGTTAAAGATCAGTCCTGAGAGAAATAAAATAATACTGGTACGATGGTAAAGCTAATTAAAAAAAAAAATTGATCACTTGGATGTTTTCTCTGCAAAGAAGCCATCATTTGGAAACTGATAATTATTAAGAACACCATTTTGATGAGTGCTGCTTATTTCAATGGTGAATTAAAGACACAAGGTACAGGTTCTGAGGAGTGCAACATTGAGAAAAGATATGATGGGAGTTGGGATAAAACAGGATGGGAAAAGTAAATTAAATCAATCATTAGCTCAATTATATTGTCTAAGTTAAATCAGTATATGACACTACAGCTTTTTTTTTTTTTTTTAAGGAAAGTCTAGAGATTTAATTCCACAGGCAGCAGCGTGATGCTATGTGCAATGCCCTAAATTCATGTAAAGCCTTTCAGCTCTTCCTCAAGATTTTTTTTTTTCCCAGGCCTTTCTTGAGTCCTGTTACAATTTTCTTCTTCAGAAACAATAGAAACTTGCAGGAGATAACATTTTATTATCTCTGGTTTACTGATATCCAGCAATTTCTCTAGTTTAGAAAATACTTTACAGTATTTAGGAGTCATATTGAAAAAAAAAAAAAAAGAAACAATAGAAAATAGGGTTTAGAATGGTTAGAATGGTTCCTAAGTTCAAATTTGTGTTCCAAGACAACATGAACTACTCATTCTTTTTTCTTAAATGAACTCTGACCAATATGAAATGTACTAAATCCATAAAATCCTTCTACAATATTCACTTTTTTTTCTTATTTTTTCTTTTTTTTAATATTGCTTATTGTTCTTCTCCCTGCAAATCAGTGCTTTTTGAACCAGGTTGACTAAAAGAACTGTTCCACACCTGTACTCTGCTTTGCTACCTACATCATGGTAAAGAGTCTGATGACAATGAAGTTGGTGGTGAAAAAGTAACTGCTTACTATATATCGATGTTAGCTGCTACTAATCACTGTTTTGAAAGCAACGTGAAGCAAATTAGATAGTTCAGGATTTGTTATGTTTCTGTTGAATGGAGAAAAAGTTGATAAGTTTTCCTATTCTACACATCATAATTAGATAGAGGTTCATCTCTGCAACAAGAAGTGCAATTACTTCTTTGCAAATTATTCTTCTCAACATTGCAAAAGACAGATATGAGTTTTGTATTACCTAAACATACCGGTAATACTCTGTAAGACACAGATGACAGGTAAGATTATGACCCATAAAGAAAAAAGGTATTTGGTCAATGAGATAAGCAAAACATTAAGAGTTTGAATATCTTCAGTTTTGTCTGAAACAAATCTAACCATCACTTTTTGATGTTTCATGTTATATGAATTAGCTATTCCTTCCTTATGATGCAAAGAAGTAAAAAAAAAAAAATCAGGACAGTAAGAAATTGTAATAATTTATATACCAGCACAATGAGATAAAGGATTCTTTGAAGTTGTTTCCCAAATGAATCAACAACTTCACATAATGTATTGAAATATTTGTATAACCTAACATCATGCATTTAACTGGAGCAACACATTTTTTTTAGAGACAAAAATGAATCTCAGACTTCCATTATATGCAGAGAAACAGGTAAAATTATTCTCTGTTGGCATGTTACTGCCCTTGCTTTGAGCAGGCAGTGAACTTGATGAGTCCAAATGCCTCTTTCAAATTATCTGAAATTATTTTAGTTTCTTCTTTAGAAATATAAGGCTATAGTGTAGGCACAATGAAGCAGCATGGAAATCAAACAGCATTTTTGTGATAGCATAGGTGATTGCTTGTAAGCATGTATAGCTGTGGAAGAAGGATGAAGGGTATTTGTTCTTTTTTTTTCTCCTTTAAATTCTATACAGGATTCATTTTTTTTTATTTTATATAAAAATTCTGGAAGGTTTTAAATATTTACATCTTCCAATCAAAACTAAATACGACAAAAATGAAAGAGGAATTGAAGGTTTTACTGAAAAAAGCTATTTTTGAGCCTACACTGAGAAAATAACTAATACATAATATTTAATATTTCTTCTAAATCTTATTTTTTCTCTCCAATTAATTTCATAGGAGAGTTATAGTCATTGCTCATTTAATTACTTCTAATAATAAAAGAATGTGTTCAATTTTCTTAAAGCTTACTGAGATTTGTGTGTGTCATGAACAGAGTGGGAGCTTCAGACAAAGTTTATTAGAGAAGCACTCCCCAGGAGCCATGTGGTGCAGAAATTCATATTTTTAATCAAATAAGAAAAGATCTTTAAAGCAGTTTTTCACATGCAAGACACAAGTACAAATCAACTATTTTTAAAAATTATTTTGCCAAAAAAAATTATTTATTTCTTTTTTCTTCTATTTCAACTTTTTTGATGGTTAGCTGGATGTTAACCACTTAGATTAGCTAACACCTCCTTTACTGTTTATGTCCTTTGCAGAATTGTCTTTTATTTTTAATCCATTTCTGTCCAGTGCCACTGGTGAGATAATTATTTCCTAACAGAGGTAARCATTTAAGTATTCATGAGTTAAGTTTTGAGTCAAGTTACTGTACTGATAGAAATATAAACTTTCTCATAATGGGCTGTAAGACACTGCTTTGTATTCAGACATTTGTCATGAAGTAAGAAACAAGATATATTTTATCAAAGTTGAAAAGGTTTTTAACCAGAACAWGCAATAGACATGACATTAAGTACTACCTCAAGTACAAAACCAGAACAAATAAATATTTGTTTCAATATATTCACATAATATGCTAAGGGACACTGATGGAGTACACTTAATTTAATTTAATTTAATTTCATTTCATTTCATTTCATTTCACTTTGATATGTTTGGAAGGGTCTCCTGGATTTTTGCGTCATTTTCATTTCTTTTTTTACTTAGTTTTGCAACTATTAAAGTTAGTTGTAACATATTTTGATCAGACATCCTCCATATCCTTTCCAGATTTTCAGTCTTTATTTTGGAGGAAACCACCTACGCAAACTGCATTCCTGAGATGAAAATTTCCGTTCTTCTAGTGGATGACAGCTGTTATGGAGATGCAGCACTTAATCTTGTGCTTCCCCCTTTTGCCCTCATTGCTTTTAATTAACTACTTCTAATTATTCTCAAACTACTGAAAATAGAAAAATATTGCCTCTCACTGCAATTCACTGCCTGCCAAAGTCATGAGGCAGCAAAATTTCCTGAAGAAACTGAAAATGTACATGTTTTGAAGCCAAACTAATCCTCAATTATTTAAAAATATTTTGACAGTAATTTCTGTTTTTCKTCACTGCAAGCGCATCCTAAAAGTGTTAGCAAACCTGAATATTTATATATTGAGGTTGTGCAGTGACACTGGTGAGTTTATAGGGTTTATTTTTWAAATTATTTTAATTATTTTTTCCCCTCAGGGTATATGACATTATCATTTAGTTCCTGGGGAAACAGAGCTACATTAAGATGATATGAAAAACATTATAACCACTGTTCAGAAGCCACTATTCATCTGTGATTCATGACTGGATTAAAAATTCAGATTTTTTTGTACCTATACTTTTTTTAATTTAATATCAAACATGGGAAAAAATAGTAAACCATGGGGTTTTCTTCAGGCCAGTGTGGTCCTCATGCTACACAAATGCTGAAACTTAAAAGGCACATTTGCCCCCTAAACAGGGTACATTGATCTTGTAACCAAAGAAAATAGGTAATCAACAGCTGTCTTGCAAAGAACTTACCTTATTTGCAGTTCTCCTCTCTTTATTGAACTCCTAGGCTTTACTTGCTGTACACTGTAGTGAAATAGTGTTTAAACCCCTCTTGATTGTCTCTGTTTAGAGAATACTTCTGTTTTTCATAATTTTGCCAGTCTAAATAGGGATGTGTTGTGTGTATTTACAGAAAAACTCAGGAGTTCAGAAGAGCTCTGGTAGGGCCAATATAACATGTCGTTCTATGACTGCTATTTTCAGTTACCTCAGGTAGTGTTACAGTGGTCAGTAGAAACTGGGCTGAACTGAAACACTGCATACAAGCCTTCTCAAATTTTGAATACATTCTCTAAGCTTTCATCAATTCATTCTTTGAAGTAGTGAAGTTCAAGAATCTGAAATACCTCAAAACTAAAACAATTACAAAAACTTGATTCACAACTATTAAAAATTAGTGTTTATAATTTTCAGCATGGTCTACTGCAAATCTGAGGAAACAAGTCTTGAAAAGTATATGACTGAACAACTAAACCACAGTAGACATCCCACAACATACTGCAATATCATATGAAGAATGGACTAGCACTGAGTACATCAGTCCTCCAACATATGTATTCTGCAATAGCAAAGATGATCCCAGAATCACAACAGAATGAAAAGGTAGCTCTGTGAGCTKTCCAAGTAACCCTAATCAGAGGAAATTCTGATTAAGACCAGTAGGATGACAAAATAAAACAAGTCTCTTATTTTCACCTGTATATCTTGAAGAATCTCCATCATGACCATGTCTTGTGCCCTTGAGAAATGCCTCAAGATCAGTCCTATTTTATTTACTCTTCAGTCAGAAAACAACAGAGTAAAACTGTCTTATCAATAATTCAGAGAAAACAAACCAACAGACACCCAGAAGCATCACCGTATTTCCCTCCAGATTTTAGTATCAACTTCATGTTATTTTGTTACACCAATGCTCAGTACAAAAAAAAAAAAAAAAAAAAAACCAACAAAAAAACAAAAACCCAACAAAATGTAAAAAGTACAATGGTTTTAAAATAGTTATTCTGCAGTCCATAATATGAGAATAGGTTCCTGTATTTAAAAAAAAAAAAATCACCTTGCTTTACTTTTGCTCTGCCAAATTTTTTTGTGTTTACCTTGACTTGCTACTTCAGCTACACTTGTGCATGTTAAGCATTATGGCGTCAAAAACCCTGTGAAATTTTATATATATATATATATAAAAATATAAAAAATTCTATTTTTAACCCCTTTTTTATGATTGCTGATAAAAAGTGAAGAAACAAAAAAAGCAAGCWACATTGCCACCATTGAGCAATCTGTTTTACAGGAAATTAATAATAAATTATCTTATAACTGGTGAAAAAGAAGTCAAAGAAAATAAAAAAATAAACAGAAGCACTCACAACCCTGTAATGGTCCTAATAGCTTTGGTTATGATGGGTATGGATWACAGTATAAATTGTGTCACTGAAAGGGTGGTCAGACAGGAAYAGGCTGCCCAGGGAAGTGGTGAAAGCACCATCTTTGGAAGTGTTCTAGAAGTCTGTGCTTGAGGCACTCGGGAACAGGGTTTTGTGGTAGACACAGTGGTGCTGGGTTAGTGGTTGGACCTGCTGATCTTTTTGGTTGAGGTACTTTCCAATATTAATAATCCTGTGATTCTACATCAAGCTGGATTAATGACACTGCATTTAAAATAACAATAGAGAAATTCAAGAATACTTTTGAGATGGCTATGAGTTATTCCTAAGCATTAAAGAAAGGGATATCAAAATATAACACAGGTAAATGTTTTTAATAGCTCTYCTTTAAGATATATGATTGAAAAAAATGCCAAAAACACATAACTACTGCTAAYACCATAAGAGCAGGGGGTAGGCTAACTCAGGAAATTACTGTAACAGCCATTCCAGATAAACATCTGTAACCTCAGCTGCACAGAAAGCTGGAGGCAAACCTTGAAAGAGAAGCTCAGACATGAGTTAATTAATGTTCTAAAAAAGGTATGATGGAGATATGATAGGATTTTTTAAAAATAGAATTCTATTTAGATGTGTTTTATATAGGGACTTCTGCTGTTATAAGCATGCCAGGATATAGAAATGCATGTGTCATTATTTCTCCACATTTTAAAGAAAGACTTAGAGAAACAGAACATGAAAAAATATGCAAAATACTTAAAAATAAAAATAAATAAATAAWTGTGGAAATTTTCCTAAGTAATAATGTTTATTATTATCTTTTTTTTGTGTGTTTTCCAGGGCCTAAAGTGCAGCTAACTTACAGGCAATGTGCTAAAAGGCCTTTTATTCCATTAGAAAATTGTGGGTTTAAGATTAACCGTAGTTTCTAATCATCTAATAAGAGAGTCAATAYTTGTAATTCGAAGGGAACAATGCCTTGGACTTCTTTATGTAAGTCAGAAGGGAACTATTTTAACTGGACTAACATAATGGTTAGCCATTGACTTGATATTGCTACCTGGCATAGRGATGTACATGCACTTCTTGCTCTCCTTATCTTGAGGAGGAGATAATCCTTCTGAGATCATTCCTTCTAGGTGCACAGAATGCATAAAGACTTCCACTCTATTGATGTGCCCTGAATTTTTATTTCAAGACTGCTGTATTTACATTTACATGGCATCCTCTTCCTTTAGTAACTGTTGATTAAGGGCTCTATTGCACCTAAAGAGGAATCAATTTAATTCCATTGTCTTAATTTTATTTTACTTTATTTTATTTTATTTTATTTCAGTTGAATTGCATTAACTTAATTTCTGCTGTTTTGCCGTATGCTTATGTAAATGATAAAAGAATGCCTCTCATTGGAGAAAYATATAATATAAAATCTGGTTTAAGATTTAGACATCTAAATGGARGTATCTAAAACAAACAAACAAACAAACTAAACCCACCAAAAAATACCGAAACGATATCTCAGTTAAATTTCCCAGTTTTCATTTTATCTAATAGAAATCTAGKCAAAAAAGTGGAATGGAAACCAGAGTAAAATGTAGTGCGAAGAAGTTAAAATGATTTAGTTGCTTTGTTATTTGGGATAACCTTGGTTATAGAAGGTGCTTATATAAGGTTGATGGACATAAAGTAGTATTTGCACAAAACACTCCTAAAAGATCAGCAGCTCTAGATAACAGTAGATGACTAACAGGCTTTTGCCCTCAGTGACTGCTTTAGAGAGGGCTGAATCAGCACAGGAATTTAAAATGGGTGAAACCAAATTGTTAAGAACCATTTTCAGCAGTGTTAGAATAAAAATTTCCTATCATCTTCCTATCATTTCTGCCTGTCTAATTATTGAAAAATCTGTTAGGTTTTCACTAAAAGGAGTCAGAATATTTTATCTAAAAATACCACTAATAAAGTAAAATAAGAAATACAGAAATGCAATCTGATTAATAAAAGCCTTGTAATAGCTATAGCCAGGGGTTGCGTGTTCTCATTAATTTCAATCAGTTTGCTAACTAAAAAAAGTGTGCAGTTTCTCTGAGTATATTTTATTTAGAGTATCAAATATTAATATTTGAATTAAGTATTTGTGGAATCTTTCACATAAATGCGTATGTACAATAACAAACTGAAATTGAAATATTTTATGCAGGCTTTTCTTTTTCAAGCCAGTGTAGACACAAAAGGAATTTTGATTATATGGCAGGTCATATAGGGGTTAGACTAGAGGATCTTTCAAAGTCCCTTCCAACCCAAGCCATTCTCTGTAATTATGTTAAGCCAGTTGCCTTCAGAATTCAATCTAGCATTTTCATAATCAGCAAAAATATGTGAGTTCACCCAGGGCAAGTGATTCTATCACAGCAGCATTGTATCTTTGGGTTATTCAAGCCATTTACAAAATAACCCACCTTGTCATGACAGTTTATTTTCCTTTTAACTGGAACTGCTTTTATTTAGTAAAAAAAAAAAAAAAAAAAAAAAAAAAAAAAAAAAAAAAAAAAAAAAAAAAAAAAAAAAAAAAAAAAAAAAATCTGGTTTCTGTATAATTATGATTCTCAGATATAGTAACTATCTAAGACTTTATACAGGTACTTAATGGAAAAGGTGAAAGAGTGCTTTTATCACCTGTAGGGTGATGTGATTTATTGCCTGTTCACTCTTAACAGAAAATCTAAAACAAATTGAAGGAAACATGCTTAACTGCTAAAACTTTTTGAGTACAATTCCAGTAGAAGTTATCATCTGTAAGTCTTTTCATCTGGGACTAAGGATCACCTAGGCAGATTAATGGAAACTATTTTAAAAGGATTTGTCAGTGATCAAGTTTTTAAGTTAAGAAATATTAATAATAAATACCAAGAAAAATCCAAAAACACTTTCATTTATGAGATTGGGCTGAGACATAGCAAGTAACATTTAATGTTGACATTTGTGCAGCAATTCATGCTGATAGTAAAAACACTGGCCTCAAGTGTAAATTACACGCTACTGTTTATTTTTTTAAATATCTTAAAAGRGATCTTAACTGGGGGTGAAGATTTCAGAAAAAAGAATAAGAATGTATAGAGAAGCAGTAAAATTAATTATTTTGTAGACCTTATGTTACGAATGGCTAAAACAATATTTCTTAACTRTATGAAAACCAGTTATTATTATTTTTCRAATAGCAAATAGCTATACGTATTTMACTAAAGAAARTGATAATCATAAAAGCATGTGGCAATAGGTTATAAAAACAGAAAAATATCCTCAATCATGAGMTGGCTTTTGTATTGTTTAGCCCTATTTTGAGGAAGATTTGTATTTTTCTAACCACTATTGATGTTTATTGCATCCAGGTTGCAGTTGCTTTGACTGTTATACATTTTTCAGTTTGTTAAGTCATCAAAATCATGTGAGATATACAAATAATTGCTTCCTATTATTATAGTTAATGATGCATAATACGTCTTCTAAAAAAGTTTGTACATCATTCTTTTTCAGCCTCAATTTTAAACTATGTAAGTTCTACTCAGGAAAAAAGAAAAGAATTTTCCTTGGTGATTAGGTGCATGTATGTGAGTAAGTACCTATTTGGCTATTGTATGAATTTAGATAGAACATAGTCTTTCCTGGTTCATATTTCCCAGACTACCTCCAAATGTTACCTCCCTGTTTAAATGTTAGATTTATACCCCTACTTGAATAAGAATTGCCAATCAGTTTATGAATACAGAAAATTCTCACTGGATATTTYCTAATGATAGCATCTATTTTTGGTTAAAAAGGAAAAAAGACAAACCAATAAAAAACCCACAGAGGCCATTTTACATAAGGGGTATGGTTTTGGTTTGCTTTAATATATTTGGTTGGCTTTGCTATTTCAGGGACAGTGAAAGCGCTATAACCTTGCTGATATTAAAAAAAAATAAAAAAACCCAAAAAAAACCCACAACCAAAAAAACCCCCACGTTTTCTTCAAGGAGAAATAAAAACCTACCAGAAATTCCAAACAAAGATAATAAGTTTAATTCCTGTGTTCTGGAACATTTCTTTTTGCTAGACTACTACAAAAAACTCCAGCACCCTGAAGTTCTGCTGCTACATTTTAAGTCATTATTTCTGTGCAAAGATAGGTTGTTACACATTTGATAGATGGGTAAATTTTGTGTTCATGGCAGACAGAATTACACTTCCACAAGCATCAGAGGTATTCAAAGCCTGASTGAACACAGTCCTGGGAAACCTGGTCCAGCTGAACTTGCTGGGGGGTGATTGGAGTAGATGATCTCAAGAGGTCACTTCCAAACTAAATGATTGTGTGTAATGGAATGAAATTGCACAGCAGCAATAGACARTGATTTAAGTCACCATGTATTCCCAACTGAAAATCTTCCTGACAATCACACTGATTTGGTCATGAGGAAAGGATAAAAAACCCAGCAGTAATAGTGGAGAGAAATTCTAAAATATAAGAAGAAAGTTAAAAGGAATCAAAATTTCTTGCAGTTGTCTGTATCTTTTTTCTTGTTATCTTTCAGTGGTTTATTATCT
Source organism: Mixornis gularis (assembly GCA_003546035.1). Classification (NCBI taxonomy): domain Eukaryota; kingdom Metazoa; phylum Chordata; class Aves; order Passeriformes; family Timaliidae; genus Mixornis; species Mixornis gularis. The sequence continues at coordinate 6,595,908 of QVAJ01000014.1, read as the reverse complement.
TCCTTTGTCCTGAAAGTACATGAAAGACACTTTGAGTGTAAAATGTATACACAGAATAGGATGTACAGATGTTTAAAAAAAAGTAARTGTAACTTTTTTTTTAGAACTCACACAAAGTTAAATCTAGTTCACTGCATGTAAGTGAAKAGAATAAGTATTAGGTGGATTCATCCTACTTGGATCAATTAAAGCTGGAGTTTTATAACCTGTTCCAGCTCTTTCATTTCACTTGTGTGCACATTTGCACTGGAAAGAAAAAATAAAAGGAGAAAATCACAGTATTTACCATCTGTTTTTCCATATTCTCATCACTGATTGCCTTTCATAATACAGACTTTCCATCATTGTAGTCCAGCCATTTCATAATTATTCTACTTTCTGCTTCCTTTCTTCTTTCCTGTAATGTATTATTTATCTCATACTGCATGTCCAGTACACATTTTCTTTTGTGCCAGCCAAATTCTATGGATATTTGTTACTCAGTCCTCTAGCAATTATCTCCTTTTCAAACAAGTTTTTTAAGCAATAATGTCTGTGATCAGGACTGAAATTGGTTATCACAGGGTATCCTTTCTTGATTGCTTCATGTAATTAAAACTMGACCTAATTCCTAATCTCTTTAAGTTTGACTGGAAATAAACCAAATGCCAGATACTATTTGAGATGCTGGAGTGACTAGGGGAAGAAAAACACACATTTTTCTCCAAAGGAGCCAGATACATTGGGCAAACATGAGCCTCGGTCTATGGGAAATCTATAATACAGCACAAAACAAAAGGAATCAAATGCCCAGTCACAAAGACAAATGCTTGAAACCACAAATCTTCTTAGCTATTGATATAAAGAAGACTATCTACATTTCTTTAAGTKCTTTCAAATATTTTTGAAACTGAAAAGCTTTGAGGAAACTAATTAAGATCTTGTATTCAGAGAATGATATTTAGACATGCATTTTTTAAAGGGAATTCAGGTAATGTCAATTCAGAGAATGGACAAAAAGAACAGCAGTTGAATATGGGATTTCTATCCAGTTTGTGATTTAGATGTTTTCTGACAAGTTACTTAAACTAGACTATGAGGTAAATTGGCTTTTTGGCACGTGCACCCTAAATGAAATATTATCCTGAAAAATGCTAAATCAAATCTGCTTTTTGTTTTTGTTGTTGTTGTTGTTTTAATATTCTGTTCCCAGTATTTGCAGCCTTGGGCAACAACGACAGAACYTGTCTAAATTTGTAACCTGAAGGTCTCTGTAGCAATGGCTCTGAAAGCCTTAATAGATATAGTAGTAGAAAAACATGTTTCTCCTRGAGACTCCAGGCTTGTCTTCTTCTAAACTCTAAGGAGTTCTGACTCTCTTCAAGACTAGAAAAAACATATTTTACCCACATTACATTGTATTTGTCCATGGAATACCTCTGTGCCCCACAAATGGTCACATGGCCCTAAATCTGAATTACTGCTTTCTGTTCTTTCCTGTTTCAAATCGCTGGAACAATGCAAAGGCAGTTTTGTAGCCCACTGGGCTAATGTKTTGTTATCTGGAAAGTGCTGATATCTTGGATGCAGGGCTCTAAAGCACTGTGAGATAATTTAAAAGACTTTAAAACTCTGTAGTATCCCAGTGTAAACCATATCACCTTTATTATACTTGCTATTCTGTTTTGTTTTCTGTAAAGTGCAAGTGACTCACAGAAGAGCAAAGATTTATTCAGTGTTCATGAGCAAGGAACCAAGAGAGAGAAGTAAATCTGAAAATAGTTATTTTTCAATGTAGATTTATCCTACAAATTCCTAAACTTCTAATCATGATCTAGTAAACCTCCCTGTCAACAATTTTGGAAACACATAGATTTCAGGGTTCCTGAGATGATTTAGGAGAGATAAATGGCAATCACACATGCAACTCCTGGAAATTTAAGCCCCAGGCCACATGGCAGAGAGCTTAAAAAAACACTGCTGCATGACATACGGGCAAGCAGCATTTCAGATCAACATTCAGTTCTCTTCAGTCCCATTTTTACAGGCACAAAACCAAGACAAATTCTTTGTAAATTTGCCTTCCAACTGAGAAAATG
>QVAJ01000014.1:6579663-6593750 GCA_003546035.1 Mixornis gularis | reverse complement strand
AGGAAGGAAGGAAGGAAGGAAGGAAGGAAGGAAGGAAGGAAGGAAGGAAGGAAGGAAGGAAGGAAGGAAGGAAGGAAGGAAGGAAGGAAGGAAGGGAGACAACCCCCAAAAGCCCCCAAATGACCAGAAATACTTAGAAAGACATATTTTTACATTTTAAAATAAATCAAAAATATGCAATTTAAGCATGGCAAAATCTGTCTAGTTTTCTAACAGTTCAGTAATTAGTGAATACACTACTCAATTGGGCTGTAATGTCTCATGTGGGAATCAAGTTTCAGAAGTGTAGGAACAGATTTTATTTTAGATATATAAAAAATTWTCAATATGTGTCCTATTGCGCTGTATAAATCTTATTAGAGAATAWTTAACTCTGATTTTCTACTTTCTGAAGGGTTTTGACAAATTCTGTGCAAATTCCAGTTCACAAACATCTATTTATCTGGTACTGTATAAAACTGTAAGACCGAAAAATTTTCCATGATTTGAGTTTTAAATTATTCTTGTCTTGTTGCAAATTCTATTTAGAGGTCTGTCTTGTTGCTTGTTGGTGACATTTTCAGAAGAACTTTAAAAATCTGATTTCATCAGATAGGGTAAATGAAGAAAATCTGAATTTAGAGATTCAGCATGAAATACCTATATTTTTACTAAATTATTGTTCAAAGGTGAAGCCTTATGGGTAGTGAGACAAGCATTGAAAGGTTTAATAATGTTACTCTGCCCAGAGATAAGATATGAGTAATTTTCCTTCTGGTTGGTTCTGTTTTTGAGGATTTTTTTGTTCATTTGGTTGGTATATTTGATTTGAAGGTTTCTCATCATTACACTTGTGGACAGAAAATGTATGAAGTCTGCTAGAAAGGTTTCTTAGGCTTTTGARCCATTTTCTGCTGAGCGATTACTCTACAGAAGTTACATATCAGGTATTGCATTTCCTGTTTTGGGAAAATAATTCAATTTTCCACATCTTTAAATAAATTACTCTTATGTCTCCTCTGTTGTTTCTTGTTCCAGGACTAGACATAYTAATATAAAGTTTAGCTCTAGTAATTAAAAAAAAAAAATTCAATTCAATTAGCTTTTAGTTGCTTATTTTAAAATTGATATACTCTTTTTTTCCCCCTTCTTATTCCTAGCTAGTTGATATTCTACTATTCATTTATTACAGCACCATATGGCAAAGGTTTTTTGTCTCTTAKAGGAAAGATTTGATACCATATCCTGTCTGCTAGTTTGGTTTTTAGCTATGCTATTTTTTAGAAAAGTTAATTTGAACAGAAAAATGCTGGCACCACACAGACCTTGGGATGTAGAATGAAGGAATAYATATATAATTTCAGAATTTATTTGCCTGTTCTTATGATAGAGGGAAATGTTGTTAGCTAAGAATGTGAGGAAAACACAATGCCAAAGAAATAGTCAATTCTCAGTGTCACCCATTTTCATTTTATGAAATTCAACAAATCATTTGAGACAAAGTTCTTGGGCATTCCCAAAGGGTAGCACTACATCATTACTGTATTTTTGTCTGACGTATAAAGCAAAACTGTTAGAGGAATATTTACGTGTGGATACATGCAGTAGGGTTTTTTTTTTTCCCATATTATATCTTTTGCACACCCACAGGGTTTGTTTGGGTAGTAAGCTTTGCAGGCATAAAGAGAAAACTTACACGAAATTAAATCATAAAGTCATAGAATCATTGAGGTTGGAAAAGACCTCCAGGATCATTTATTCCAACCTTTGACTGAACAACACCATGTCAACTAAAGTGTTTCACTAACTGCCATGCCYAGTTGCTTCTTGAACAATTCCAGAGATGGTGACTCCTACACTTCCCTGGGTAGCCTGTTCCAATGTTTAATCACCCTTTCAGTGAATAAATTCTTTCTGAAAGTCATTCGTCCTTCACCCTATTTGCTACTTACTTTTTAGCTAGTCGTGAAAATTCTCTTTGAAAAAGTTTGGTGTCAGAAAAAGCTTCTCAGAACTCTTCAAGACCTGTGGGTGCACACATTCAATTGTGTTTTAATTCTAAGCTYAGTGTAATTTTACAGTGTAATGAGGCAAGCAGTAGTAAATAATGACAGATTCAYGTGAATGTTAAATGCTGTAAATATACTTAATGATTACAATAGCATGACCAGTTCAGTAATTGCAAGAGTTTCTTACACATACATATGTGACTAAATTGTTGATGCTTCTGTAGTTGTCTTTAAATCTTCCCTATTCAGTTTCTAATGAAGTTTCATGCATATAAATAGCATTGTTTTCATTAGGAGAATATCAATACCGTTGTTAAAATTCAGCTGCTATCAGATCTWGCATCTTTCAGACTTTCCATAGTTGACTCTAAGAAGTGGAGAAAAAAACACTATTCTCAATATAGGAGCAATCTCAGTATTTCTTTTTAAGTGTGCATATATGTGTATGTGTGTATGTATTTATACACATCTGCTGAGTTTCTACGTTTCTTGTCTGTTTCATTCATGTCAAATAACATTATCCTCTTCTAGTACCAAATTTTTAAGCCAATCACACCTGGAAATCAACAAGAATGAAATGGAAAATTTTAACTAAAAATATACATTTCTTCTCTTCTTTTTTTTTNTTTTTCACTAGAAGGTGTCAGGCTTCATTCTTGATTACCTCAGAGCAGTTATGGATTTCATAGATCAGTCAGTTCTCTTCTAGTCCATATTACAGACACTAAAGAAAGTGGGGTCACAGTTGTACTGATTCTGTTTCTAAACTTTAGTTAGCAAAAGATCAAAGAATGTGCCTCAAGCCTGAATTTGAAGTACACCATGAAAATAACTGATGGAACCAATGGTCTATATTAATTCATAGACTTCCATAGAATTACACAAATAAAATGCAAATACATTGCTGGTACTTAATCATCACTAGAAATTTCTACATCAATTGAAATTTAATTTATACATCTACATCATAAAAAATAACATCTTTTCTGCTAATCTTAAAATTTAATACATTTCCTGATAATTTTCATTTAGGTGCTGCCACTCTGAATAAGGGTGACTTTGTGGTAGCTTTAGCAGTGTGYAGATAACTCCAAGCTATTTTATCCTTTTCATTAATAATTTTCCTTGGTCCTCCTCGATTTGGTGATGCTTCTCAGATCTGAGCAACTGGAAAATACCAAGTCCAGTACAGTTCTGTCATAGCTGAGGATTTGAATTTGCAAACTACTGTGTTCTGACTTCAGCAAACTTTTCTTTCACTGTGTCTGGCATAATTTCTTTGACCAACTGAATGAATTTTCTTTTGCCCTTTTGCCCTTTTGCCCTTTTGCCCTTTTGCCCATCCCTCTCCTCAAACTTATATTCTATCCCAACCAATTGTGGGCTTAGTTTGATTTGGGTTGGGTTTTCCTTTGTTTTTCTAGACTTTCTTTCTCCAGGAATCCCTGTTTCTCTTTTTTTCTTACCATTCCAAACTTTTAGATTTTTGCTTCCAGGTGTCATAGTCTGTGAGTCTTATGAGAGAGAGAAGAGCCATTTCTCTCATCAGAAAAGCTTTGTAGAAGAGAATCTACCTGGTTACCCAGTAGGGTGAAGCATTTACAGTCCACACTCTCTATAGAAGATCTGAGAGGTTCTGACTATAATTTTTTCACAAAACTTTTTACTAAGGGATAAAGCTAGGAAAATTAATTTATAAACAGTTGAAAATGAATTATTATAATAAAATACATCATGAATCCCAGGGCTACGCAGTGCTAAAAATTCTTTCTCACATCTCTCAAATACTCATCAGAGATAACTATGAACTATGATGGTAGCTTACAAATATATTTGAAAAGCTATAGAAATCATACATCAGCAGAAAAGAACAAAATTAAAAGTTATACGTAACTGAGAGATACTTTGCCAAAAGATGGTACTTTTTATGTCACAATCATTCACTAATTCTGTCCTTCCATTTTTTCCTGTCATTGCACAATGTAGGAAAACAAATCCCTTCTACTAAATTATTGCAGTCTGTGTATTGGATCATTTTTTCAGTTGTAATTTTGGGAAGTGCTCAGCATAATAGATATAAAATTAAAAAGATACTTTACTCTATCAATAACTCCAAAATGTATTTCTAAAGTATACTGTAGAGAAACATTTCTAATTAGTAATAACATAAAGATAATGTGTAAGTGAAATAATATGATTAGGGACCCGTTCCATTTAAAGAACCACTTATCATGTCATGAAAATATCAAAATATGTTGTGATTATTTCTCCATGAAATCTTTCTAGTGAAACCATTTCTAGATGATTCCTCAGTATCTCTAGGGAGAAAGACTCAGAATTTTCATGTGAATTCAAGTACATTTATACAAATTATCTCGATTTTGGAAATTAATATTTTTGTGTATTATTAGGTGAACTTTGAGCTGGACAATTTTAAATATAGAAAAATGGTTTTTGTGTTAACTTGTCGCGTGCACAAATGTGTTCATTCTGGGTGGCTTGTTTGAAATCCTGACAAAATTATTCAGAGTTCCTAGAAAATTGTATATGTATCTCATATGCAATCCAATTAATAACCTTCTGTTAAAATGTATCAGAGTAAAATGTCCAGTAAAGAGAATTATCATTCTTATGCATATTGACTCATTCTATCTATACAAGCATATATTTGAATATACACATGTACTAACATTAGTCTATTTCTAGAATGTCATTGATGTTTCTCAGGGATAAGGAAGTCAGGATATTATCTAGTAATTTGAACCCTCCAAGGCTAAAGTTTAAAATGCAAATAATAAACTCTAGTTCCTCAAAAATTATTTTAAATTTCCTGCAGTCTGTTTGATATGTGAAGTATCCCTTTTTACTATTCTGTTTAAAGAAGGTACATCTTCCACATTTGAATCAGCAGCAGAAATGTTGTTACTGTCAGGCCCACAGATGTTCATCATTTGGTTCAGAGTAAACCTGTATGAACAACTGCCAAGAACTTGCAAGCCTCTTGAAATCAGGTACATAAAACACAGCCCAATGGATTTCTGCCACATTACAGTTTCAAATRCTATTATATTTTCACCTGAATTTAGTGTAGTTAGAAATATATATGGAGTTTGACTGTTAACCATGATGTTTTGCCTTGTATTTACTTTTACTGTGGATGTAATTTTCTTTACTTGAAGCTAGGGGTTTTTTACAGAMGAGCACTTTGGGAAAAATCCTTCAGCTGTTTATTTTATGAAAATTTAAGATATGAAGCATGCAATTAACCTGAAGGATTGCAAAGCATGTTTAATTATCAGGAAGAAATCCAACAGCTATATCAAAAATCTAATTCATATCTCTACTCCTTCATTTGAATGTTATGTAATTCAGATTAAAATTCATAAATATATACTCTGAATGTATTAAGGAGGGCATATAGCTTCAGAATTTTCTTGTTATGTCTTAGCTAAGATTAATGAAGAAGTGAGGTTTTTTTCTATGGAAGCACACATAAGTGAAACAATGTCGTTGGTTTAAGAGTCATAAGGCCTTAGATCTAGGGCATTCCACAACAGAAGACTGAAACACAAACTCAAAGAGAGTAAAATCTACCCATTATTCATCAAAGACAAGCAGAAAATAATAAATTAAGAAATGATTACAGCTACCATTTTAAAATTGATTTTAACAGAAATAATCAATAAATTCAGCTTTGAAGAAAATAGGTTTTGCTCACAGATCTAAAAATGATCACAACYAGTACTCACTCCAGTGATTTCCTAAAACAGTCCCTGAATTTAATCATTATTATCTCTCACTGTTTCAAAAATTCACACATTTTAATACATACATTCACACATATAAATAAAATTATTTATKACACTGATGACAAAATAGGTTTATGTATTCATTTGTTTATTAAAAATCTACCATCAACCTTTATTACTTATTCATATCAWTTTTGATATAGCAGTGAACTCTTGTATGAAAATATTGTCTGTTTCTCACTAATTTCATTMACTTTTTTCTTTCATCATTAATGTYTGTCAAACATCAAAACGTTAACTGAGAAATCATTAGCTAAATTTCAAAACCAGAGAAATTCCTAGAAAAAGCATTTTTAAAGTAATCCCAAATATGCCGTAATTTTTTTCTGGGAAATTTTCTTTATGAATCTTTGACTGCTAATAGAATTATTATTCAAGGTTTGGAGTTTGTATTTTTTTTTTTGTCCTTAACCTTATCACCAGACTAAGTGATTAAGTTCAAAGATTTTTTTATACTTTAACATGTGAATGAGTCATAAAGAAAATTAATTAAATAGTTGATTGAAAAGCTATTTTTGAAAGCATCACATATAAGGAAAYCATTTCCTTCTCTTTTTAAGTGATGATGGAAAATTTTATAGAACAAGAAGTATAGTAAGAAGGATAAACATATCTTGTTTTGCAGAAAATACTTAAAGAATCTCCCAACTATTAAACATAAGGCTAAAGGACCTTTAACCCAGAAGAAAATGTAGGTCTTTCCTCCTATAATTCATGAAACTATTTMATCTCTGAAATTATTTGAACATCAAGAGAATTACAGAAACTTTAGGAAATCACTTTTAACGCAGTCAAAAGTGGGAATTAACTGCTGAAATGAATATTTTTCTTAAAAAGAGAGTACATAATAGCATTTATTGTTATTCTTAACTAGGCAATAGTTAACGCCAATAAAGCTAAAATGCAGTGGCTTAAAAGTGCCTTTAATAAGGTGTTCAATGGCTTTGTGAGTAAGAGTTCACCCTTCCTTCATGCCATCGAACAACGCAAATGTGTTGCTCACAGTCAAAAAGTATTTTGCTCAGGTTTTTTGATCTGAGAAAAAGAGCATCTTCTCCACTAGGATAAGGATGGCACAATTCAGATCTCAGATAAGTGTTTAAATATTCAACAAAATACAATGTTCTGACTTTAGGAGCTTTTATGAATTCTGGATTTTCCCATAATATTGGAAGATTGAAAAATTTAGCTTTTGCTAAACAGTGCTTACACAGAACCAAAGCCTTTTCTGCCTCCTACCTCCCCACACCAGTGAGGAGGCTGAGAGTGCACAAGAAGCTGGGAGGGGACATGGACAGCACAGGTGACTCAAACTGACCAAAGGGATATTCCATACCATATGACATCTTGCTCAGGGTATAAAGTGGGGCAAAAGAGGACAGGGAGGTGTTCAGAGTGACAGTGTTTGGTCTTCTCAAGTTATCATTACAGGTGATGCAGCCSTGCTYTCCTGGAGCTGGCTGAACACCTGTTCATGGGCAGTGGAGAATGCATTCCTGGTTATGCTTTACTTGTATGTGCAGCTTTTGCTTTATTTACTAAACTTTATCTCAGACCATGATTTTCTCACTTTCACCCTTCTGATCCCTATTCCCATCCCACTTTAAGGAGTATGAAATTTGAGATGCTTAGCTGCTTGCCTAGGTTAATCCACAACACTGATGTTGCTAAAGACTTGCCAAATAATGTAWATTAAGAGACATATTGGTATCAAATTAATAGGAGCGCCCTTATCTATATAGAATTCATTACTAAGTTTTAGTTTGTTCAGAGCATCTCCTRCTGGCAGCCACTGACAGCGTTGGAGATCAGATGCCTTGAAAAGTACTGCAAAAAATAATATTACAGGATCCAGTAATGATTAATCAGTGATAATAGAATTGTGCARCAACAATTACATGAAGCTTCCCACAACTGATAGCATAGGCATACTTGTCTTTGAAGTAAGGCTTAATAAGGCTACCCAAGGCTATGACAAAAAATAGCTAATTACACTGCTTCAGAATCTGCTACGCAGAATTGATCTCTGATATCCTGCACTGTACTGCTGCAGATGCAAAGATTACCTTATTTCCATTAAAGACAGYAGTATTCTGGTATCTAATCTACAATTTTGTTAATTGAATTCATTGGTTGTTCACATTTCAGGTCTTTCTGTTTGACCTGGATACAGCCACATAAGGTAAAATTTTGCCATCAACTTTGGAACATTGATGACATTAGAAAAGTTTTTCTTTCTTATCCTATATGCAATTCTGAAAAATATTTTCCAAACAGCAAAGGTGTTTGTTGTTTTTTTTGATTTTTTTCACTTTAATATCATACATTTTATTGTTTAGATGTTTAATTTTATTTTAAAACATATATATTTTAAATAGTGTTTTAACTTTAAACAAGGAAAATTAACTCTATGCCAGCCAAAACTGGCAGGACACTTCAGTAGCTGACAAAATTCACATACGATGCTAAGTGCATTAAAGCACAATAATACCTTTAATTTAGAATCTGCCTTTTTTGTCTATATGAAACAATTTTAAAAAGGTCAGACTATCTGCTGATTCTTATTATTGGTTTTCAGGACTATTCACCTTCTTTCTTTTCTTCCTTCTGTCCTTCCTTCAGTCCTTCCATCCTTCCTCRCCCTCTCTCCCTCCTTTCTCCTTTCCTCCTTCTCTCCCTTCATGTCTATCACTTAATTATAATTTGAAATATTGTTTACATATAATTACAGAGGGCAAATGCTTGAAATGTTATAAGATGCTTGAAAGGAAATATAGTTGTTCTTATTTCTAATATGGCTCAGGTTATCTTTCTTTTTAGTCAGAAAATTAGCAAAGTAGTGTTTGCAATAACATATTTGAAGCAACATCTRATCTAAGTAACAGTGCAGAAACTTCTAATATTTAATATAGAAATTTTTTTCTAACTTCTCTGTGATTTGAGACATAATGGAGGAAAGCAGAAAATTGGGTAAAAGCTGTGAGACAACCCAGAGCATGTTTTCTAATAAGAGAATGCTCCCACTACTACATCAAAGAGATGCTGTAGATTTACTTTTTTTGTTTGGTTGGTTGGTTGGTTTTTTGTTGGTTTTTTTTTTTTTTTTAATATGGGTTTTTTTTTTTTTTTTTTTTTTTTTTTTTTTTTTTTTTAATATGGGTAGAAGGAAGCAAGGTTTACTACAAAGAAGAACCTCTTTTCTTTGTGTCTCCTTGGAGCCACTTCTATGACATCAAGGTGAGGGTTTCTGACAATGTTCATGATGTCAGAGGATTATGACTTCAGCTGGAGGAATAAAGAGAAGCAGCAGTTGAATTCTTATAAAATAAACCTCTGTTTCCATAAAAATGTCTTTGTTAATAAGAAACAAGAGAAGAAAAAAGCAAAAGAGATGTGACATATTTAGGTTGATTTCTTTCCCCTAAACAGAGTGCCCTTTAATATTCAAGATGTATCCCAAATATGCTGATTTCTATTACCTCTTCTTGTAAGACTTAACCCACTATGGACAATATATTTTTTAAAGGAGTCTTCAGATGTACCTGCTAATTCTTATGACAGCTAAAACTTACATATTTACAATATACGTACAAATATCTCCTATCTAAAATCAATTAAGAGAGCAATCCTGTAGCCTCCATGATCTCACAATTCATTCCTTCAGTTACTGTGTAGTGCAGTASCTAAGAATATAGATGGAATTAAATACCTAACTGAAAGGCAGGCAAAAGTCATAACAAGAAAACACGAAGATGTAATTTTTCTGAGTCTTCATTTATATCTCCATTAGACATTTCACATTTGTATATGAACATGTTGACCAACCTTAATTTAGCTTTAAATATTTCTCAATTGTAAGACTATTATTTAATACAACATAATATAATAYATGTATCACAGAATCATAAGATTACCTGGATTGGAAAGGAAACTTAAAGATTACCTAGTTCCAACCCCCCTGCCATGACCAGGGACAACTTCCACTAGACCAGATTGCTYGAAGCCTTGTARAAAATCAGACTCAACTTGGGAAAAGCAATTTCATTCACTGTTATTTAAAACCACAGTGAGATGGTGAGAAAAAAAAAAAGATGGAAATAAGAACACTTTCGTCTATTCCCATCCTCTTTCTTTCAGATTCAGTTTTACTGCTTCATTCACAACTCTTCTACCTCCTACCTCCCCACCCTGAGTAGTTGCAAGGAAGGTGAGGAATGGAGACTGCAGTAAAAACAATTTGCTCTGCTACTCTTTCCCCTTCATGTTCTCCTCTACTCCAGGGTGGGACTCCTCCCATAGGAGATATCCTTTGCTGAGAGGCATCCTTTCCACAGGCTGCAGTTTTTCAAGGACTGCTCCATCATGTGTTCTTGCAATGAGTTCAGTCCTTCGGGAATAGATTGCTCCACTGTGGGTCTTCTATGGGGTCACAGGTCCTGGCAGAAAACCATGTACAAGGTCCTCTCCATGAGCATGGCCTTGCAGAGGTGTATTATGATAAGGCTGYACCTTCCTTGGGGACATTTCCATCTCGTGGAGCGTGAGGTCCTTAATGGGCTGCAGGCTGGATATCTGCTCCAACATGATTGTCCCCATGGATTGCATGAGGGAAAAAAACTGCTTCAGTGCATACTTCTGCATGAGCTGCAAGGGAAACTCTGYTCCAGTACCTGGAGAACCTCCTCCCCATGCTTCTCTGATCAAGGTGTCTGTAAGTTTGTTTCAAATTTGTTTTTCGTCCCTCTCTCTCACAGCTGCTGTGTAGCATGTTTTGCCTCTTGTGAAATATGTTTTATAGAAAACACCAGTACCTTGGCTAGGGGGGCTCAGCTGTGTTCTATGGTGAGTCTGGTGGATCCATGTGGAACCAACTGCATCCAACATGGGAAATCCCTGGCCTCTCTTCACAGACTACACCCTTGTTCCCTCTTGCACACCTTGTTAAGTAAATCCAATACAGAAGTCCACCTGCTGAGATGAGAAAACATAGCGAAGTTTCTTGGCAGCATAAAAATAACTTTATAGTTCCATGTTTAATACTCATTGCTATGAAATATATTATTTTCTTAAACCTTTTTTTTTTTTAATGACTATTTTCTTGCTACAAATAAAATGAGAAACATTCACCATTTTCCCTGGTGAGATGTGAACTCCTTCGTGTTACTTTGAAAAAATGTTTTTTATCTCTCTCGGTGATCTGAACATTCTAATTATGGTAGCTTTAAATGTGACAGTATCTTTTTCATAAGACTGACATCAGTAGGATGAAAGTAGTGAGAAATAAGGAGTACAGATGAGGAGATGATACAAAAATGACTAGACTTATCAAGAATTCTATGTGTGAAAATCACAAATAAAAGGAAAAATTATATCCAGCAGGCAGAGGTAACACACTTTGTCGGTATCTAAGATATGAAAGGAGAGGAAAAGCAAAGGTGGCAATGGAGTTGGAGGGAGTCTAAGAGTGACGCTGCTTGAATAATTAAATATTTTGATTCATTTCCAAATCTGAAAGATGAAGCAAAAAATAATCTAAGTCCACATCTTACACCTAGGATATAAGATTGAAGCCTACAGTCGAGACCCTGTTCATTGCAATATTTCAAGTTGTTATATCACTTTGGGCTAAGTAATGTTAAAATTCAATAATGGTAAAACACTGGTTCCAAAATTCAATAATGTTAAAATATTAGTTCCAAGTAGAATGAAACTTTCATTTCTGAATTCAGAATGAAAGGAAAGAAAAATCAACTGCAAAGTCCATGGAGCCAGACCCTTTTCAGAGGTTCATGGGGACAGGACCAGAGGAAACTGGCACACCTTGTAACACAGTAGTACCCTGTGAACATCAAAAAACCTTTTTTTTTTTTTTTTTTTTTTTAATGTTAGAGTGACTGAGCACTGGGACAGGTTATAGATGCTGGAGATCTTCAAAAGCTGTCTGGACACAGTTCAGGGCAAGCTGCTAGAGGTGACCCTGTCTCTGAGCAGGAGGTAGAACAAGATAACTTCCAGTGGTCCCCTCCAACCTCAAAGAGACCTCAATTCTGTAATGCTTCTTGTTCAGACTTCCCCAGAACTCTCTGCCTATGTCCCAGGACTCTATTTCAGTCCTCCAAATTCATCATTCTCTGCCTCAGTGGTGCTGCAGCAGAGTTGCTCTCCAGGTTCCCACAGCCCCCACCACGATTTTGKCGAGTCAGGACACCTGTGGGTGTCTGTCCTGGGCCAGGCTCAGCCCAGCCCTGTGTCCAGGCTGCCCTGGTGCCCTCTGGCTGACCTGCTGGGACAATGGGCCCCCATGGGGAGCCTCCAATTCTGCTGGACTCCAGGGAGGCAACAGCAGATCTGTGTCCAACAACTTGTGTCATTGACTCTTCACTTAAAGGAACAGTGATAGCTCAGTCCCTAGAGTTTGCTTGTTTGGGTTTTAATTTATGAAATTTTCCCATCTAGAAGTTATCAGGAAAGCCATAGGTATTATTCCAGTTTTAATAATTCTTTTCTGCCTGTGATTTTCCAGCATTTTTGTTACAGTTTTCATTTGAAATTATCACTAACCGAAAAATTAAAAGGTACTACTTGTGTGCTCATACAGTTTTTCGTCAAATATTTTGTATGTTTCAGCATGTAATYTAATGCATGCCCTGAAAATCCCAGCTTCACAGAGAAAAAAAATGAAATTGTTTCCTTGTATACAATAGAAGCCAAATGAGCATGCTAGCAATGCAAATCCAAGAGATAACTTTTCGTCAGTAAGGGCAAACAAATGATTTCTTTCATTTCAAATCAGATATARTCTGTGTTCCCACACTGAGAATAAGGGTAATCAAGAAATATTTTCTAAGTTAATTTCATGTAAAGRAGCCAGTACAGTGATAAACATTTAATAAGACAGAACACAGAACTCTTTGAATTTCATGGAGCTGCTTGTAATTTTTATTGTAAGATTGTAAAATGTGTGACCCGGACACAAACCCCCCTCATCTACCCAAGATTTCTGTGGGAATACCAAACTGAACACAGGAGTACTGAACAAAAAGTCCTATTGTGAGTCCATCAAGCTTTAACAGAAAGGTTATTGTGTTCATTGTGGTCAAAGCACAGTGTTTCTTAAAGATGTTGAATTTGGTCCAAACCATCACTTACCCTAAAATGAGTTACGGAAAATTATCTCAGATCTTTTGTGATGGATCTTCTTGAGTCCATATAAAACATTTGAAGTATCCTCATAATAAAATGGACATTTATAGTGATGTTGCATAGTGACAAATCCTTTCCCAATCCTTGTTACCCTGGAACAGAATGATGAACACAATCTAAACTGATTTGCACTTAATCGTGTAATGGAGACGGAACAAACTCAGAATAGTGAAGTTCTTCTTACAGAGTTCAAAGACCTAGCCTGAACAGAACAAGAAGGAAATTTGCTTCTTGACTCTTTCTTTGTCCTTTGTGATTACCTCATCTGATTACCTCATAACACTATCTTATCTTGCTTGTGCATTTGTGAGATGTCAATGGTATTTAAATTACAGAAATATTTATTTCAGTCATCCTCCATTTAAAAGGTCATTTGCAGTGTTTTATAGTTGCCTCTGTTCTGTTGTCATTTTCTCCCAGAAAYCTAAATCAGTATTTACTAAAAATAACTACTTTTTTCATCTAGGAATTATGGATCTTAGCTTTGCAAACCTCATTTAATCAACATGATTACACTGGAGAACTTGGTAGTGCACAACAAAGTAGATTGAGTGTGTTTTTAGGAGAAAAGAAGTATAAAAGTGAACAATCCAGTCTTGTGCATAAAAATTCCCTGTAATTGCAACAAAAATGTCAAACTTTTATAAGTCTGCTAGTTAAGCATTTTCCATATTGTTAGGTCTCTTTAGAATGTCTTTAATTTCAGACTTGAATATTTTATATTCTTAATTAATAGAACCCTGAGTAAACTTAAATAAAATTATAATTTTAACTCTTGTCTATTTGCAACAGATTTGTTGGTTAGCTACATATTTTTTAACTCTAAAATTTTGATTAATGGCCACTATGTCATTGTCAGGTAACTCCTGAGGATCACTTCTGTCTTACCAGACTGTTTACTGTGGATCCGTGAATTGCAGATCAGGTGGGATGTATAGAGGGAGGTAGACCTTGAGAAGAGCTTTTTCCTTTAAGAGGATTTTATTTTCTTTTACTTTTTTCATAAAGGGTTTTTTGTTTGTTTTGTTGTTTTGTTTTTTTTTTTCTGAGGTTTATTACAAGTCATTTTCAGGTTTTGAACAAGTCA
>QVAJ01000014.1:6549848-6579657 GCA_003546035.1 Mixornis gularis | reverse complement strand
GAAGAAATAAAAATATTTGCATGCTTTGAAGATAAAATAGAGTCTCTGTGGATGAAATTGCAAATGCCTCAAGGATCCTATGCATATTAATAACATTGAATAAAGAACAATTGTTTACTATTTTAGGTAGATTTTTAGAGAACATAAAAAGAAATACCACTCCATGGGTCTTGTAGGAAGCTGGGAGGCAGAAGTGTCTTTAATAATTTCTTTTTTTATACCATCAGTGAAAAAAAGAGCCTGAACAATGTCAAGATATTTTTTGTCAGATATTAAGGACAGYACACCTGAACAAAGGGTTTTATTACATTTAGGTCCAAAGAAGAAGCAGCTTACTTATGCACATACCTATACCACTATTTCTATCTTGCCCTATAGTAAATATTTATTTAAGATATCTTAGAGAATGATCTAAGTGATCTAAGAAGACAAAAGAGGCAGTTTTGCTAACACTGTAGTAGACATGGGGAAAAAAATATTATTGGAAATCAGTTCTGCAAAAYAATGTATTTTTGCAGTAGAATTATTACACTGATGAGAGACTAGAATTTGCCATCAATATGTCTTTCTTTTGAAAGATGCTCAGAACACGTGCAACCTATGAATGCTCACCCTGCAGTGCATTACGTACATTTTCGTCCTGAGGGAGTTTATTGTTTGTTTGTTTGTCTGTTTGACTGGATATGCTTAGTTCTGTTTTCAATAGAAAACTTAGCAGACAATCTCATTTTAATGGCTTTGGGCACCATGCAGCATATTATGGCACCCCAGTTGTAYGTGTCATACTATGGCATGGCACTCATTTTATTGTCACGACTACACTCAAACTACACTTAGAACTCCACACCTACTTTTATTTATATACACAAATCACTACCCATTCAGTGTCATTCTAGATGTAGGTCTTCTGCAGCTGAATTATACCCAAAAACTTGTTTGTAACTTCAAATCAAAAACATTAGCTAAGTCACAGCAGTGTGTGTTGCAAATCCACACTACTATAGGCCAGCTTCTGGTGACCCACCGCCAGGCAGTGTTTGACTTTGTCACATATGCATCCAGGGACATATGAAATGCTTCTGATTTCCTTCCAAGCCTTCTGTCATGCTCCACAATGACGTGGGTGCCCTGTAGGCCTCTCTTGTGTCTGTCAAGCACATGTGCATGTCTTCAATCTTCTATGGCRTATGACGAGATCAAACAGAACCAGTTGACTATGCTTAGGCAATTAATTTCCACATTTGTTTTCTTTATGTAGCCTTAACTTGAGGCTGCTCCCAGCGCAATACTATTACTACTACTACTTAACTACTACTATTACTACTAATACAAACTATTCAATAAACTCAAGCTATATTTTGAAGYGGTTACTCTTATGACTTTAAAGTTATTTTCTACAATTAAAGCTTTCAGTATTTAGCCAGATACTTAGAATTTATGAGTACACCTMTATGAGCTAATGCTTCAATTTACTTCAATTATTGTTTATTATTAATTATCCATATCTGAATTTGATTCTCTGCTSTCTTTACACTTACAGAAATCATTCCACCAAAGTCATTCTTCCAATCAGCCTCTCACTATGATTTATTTTTTTCTTATGCATAAATCTTAAGTTTAATTACTTTAAACAAAGTTCCATGCTGAGGAGCAAAATCAGTGTACTTTGCAGCTGCAAGAAAAACCCACCATCCCTACAGCCTGCTGGTATTGTGTGTTGCCAGTGATGGTGCTTTCAACAGTGATCTAATTTGAAAGAAATTATTTCTTCTAGCAAAAACTTCTAGCTCTTGAATGTGGCTTCAGTCTAGTGATTGTAACAGACATGGGTCTTGTCAATAGGACTAATTTTTCAAAAATTACTTTAAAGAAGTGAGGACCTGATCAATAAATACTGGAGTGCAGCAATTTAGTTTCATGAGACAGATTCTCTTTGCAGAATAACAAGAATATGCTCAAGGGTGCCACAGAGATCATTACCAATAACTCAAAAATTTTAGTAATAGAATAAAGTTGTTAACCATTAGAATGCTGCTTATTTTTGTTGTGGGGAAAAAAAAAATTGTGCCTAATTTCAACCAATCTGAAGACTACGTAATGCAAAATAATTGACATACATATCACTAGAATGAAGTAGTGATGCTGACCCCTTATTGTAAATATTTTTTTTAAAACTGAGACAAAACGCTGAATATTATTACGCTATCAAGTTATTTAAATTGCTATGTGAGGGGTTCATCCTTTTAATTTCMGTTGTACTCCCTCTGAATATAATGCTGAATTTAAGGACCTGAAAATACTAAAAAAAAGAAAAAAAACAAGACACAAACCCCTTTATAATAGGTGAAGAGAGCATTTATGTGGGGAAAAAAACAAAACAAAACAAAGCAAAACAAAACAAAGAAAAAACACCAAAAAAACCAACTAGATCTGGGCCCAAATAAGATGTGTGATTTATAAAGGTGACAGCAAAAAAATTATAACTTCTAATTTTTTATCTCACTGATTTTTAGTAAAAATGAAAGCAGAAACAAACAATTTGTTTTCTCTTTACTAAAGATACTTCATAATATTTTTGCCTCCGTGACTTGCAGATGTTGGAATCCAACAGTCTCAAATAGTCATGAGAAGATTATTTTATTGAGCCRTAGTGGTAACATGAGATGTTCTATCAGTTTCTTCAGATTTCAGGGTTCCAGCCTAAAGCATTTTGARGTCCATATGCCACATGCAGCTTGCCCACAGAAGAAGCCACCCAGATCATAGTAAGTAACTAACAGTTTCAGAGTTGTGGGGAAAAAACAAAACAAAACAAAACAAACCCACAAAAAAAAACCAAACAAAAAAACCCCAAAAACAAAAACAAACAAACAAAAAAACCCAAAACCCCACAAACAAACAAAGAAAGAACCCTACACCTTTTCTCCCCTTAGAGTGTTGCAACACATCTCCTTTCCTCCTCTCAATACGTGCTCAGAATCATTTTGAAAACAAGGGAGCTGCRACATGGTTATTGACTGAGAAGTGTATCTGAATATTTACCATGCATGGCATGCAGAATATATTCCTAAAAGGTAAAGAAGTCAAAGAAATCCTGCTTCTGCTTTTCCTAAGATGCTGATATAATTGTGCTTCTGGCTGTAACAGTGCTGTATCAGTGGTGTACCATGTCAAATAAAGAAAAGGAAGAGATGTGCTCTGAGCATGAATATGAACCATCTCCATAGCATCACTGGATTAATTTATTGTTTTAAAGATATTTTTGTTTCATTGCATCATAGGTAAAAGGAAATACAATCTGATTTTCAGGTATTAAAGAAAAAAATAAGGGGCTTTCTTTTCTACTTTTGTTATTTTCCATTTTGTTAATTAAAACAGTTGTATATTTACCAGTTTTAAAATTATCAAAAAGAGTTGCACAGGCAATATACTTACTCTTGTTCTCTTTTAACTTCTTTTGTTACTTTAAATATAAAAACAACAACTTTTTTTTTTTTTAACTTAATTCCATCAGGGACATTTTATGGTCAGAGTCATAAATAAAAGGTAGGCAGAAAAATGATTTGTCTAAGAGCCCCAGGACTGTTCAGCCTCCTTTGTTTGCAATTCTTTTTGCAGTTCAGAGAGCTCCAATCTGACCTGTAGTACATGATATAAATATCACCTAAGCTAGAGATTTACTCTTGGTGAATAAACAGAGCAAAACAAGTCCTGAGTCTACAACTTGTCAAGTACTGTAAGTGGAAATAATAATTTTGTTCTTTTGCACTTGATGATYCTTCCATGCTTGTTCAGCTCCTTTTCTATTCCTGCTCACTTTTTCTTTCAAATTAACACAATTCTATCTAACATTATATCTAGGAGATAATGGAGAAGGTTTGTGATGTGCATTAAAATCAACGCATGACAGTAGTGCATTTTTATTTTGGTGCTTCTCTTCTCCAGTAGGTGTGATTTTTACGCAGATAAGACAGTCTTCACCGCACTCAAAGATCTCTATGTTAAACTGAAAATTTTTATGTCTCTTAAAAGATGATACTTTGTCTTTTCTTTATCTTAACTAGAAGGCTTCCACCAATAAGTGATCAGCAATATATTGGAATGACAAAAGAAAATATTTTCATTTAAGATTATTAAGTTATTATGTTATAATGGCCTGCAGCATTTACAGGTATAAATAATAATATTATTATATAATATATTATGTGATGGATTTAATCAGTTCTCCAAGGACCACCCTCATATRCTCTGTACACCACACCTCAAAAACCTCTTAGCAGACATTTTCAGAACAATTGCATCCATAAAAGAGAAGTGATTGTCCCTACAGTTTTGCTTCTCAGAAACAGAACCCTGCACTACAAAGTGAGCATTGCCTGTTTATCTCTAACATATGTGCCATGTATAGCCTCGGATACTTACCCTGTATTTCTAAGAACTTTTAATCCTGCTGGAAACAAAGTACACTGCATTTGAATGGGACCATAACTTCATCCAATTATAAATGAAATACACCTGCTTAAAATTTGTGCCAAGTAATAAAAATAATTAAAACCCAAAAAAATCTAATTTACAGGTGGTGGAGCTTGCCTACCTTTATATGCAAAAGGCTCTGGATATTTGAAGTTTTTATACTAAGATAGGAACACATGTTTTTAATTGAAATGCAAAGAACATAATCACCTGTTTTAAACATCAGCCAGCCCTTCATATTAAATATTAAACATTTTGAATCTGGTTCAAAACCATTCCCAACAGCAATTAACTCCCCCTTGCACACTTAAATAATTCTTATGTTATCTGCAAGCCACACACCTGGAAAAAGGCCAAAGGAAAATGTATTCTTGTAAAGTATATTTTAAAATGAGAAATACTTTTAACTGTTGCTGAGGTCTGTTTTAGCCATCTCATTCATGTCTACTGCGTGAAGTCAAATGACTCCTTAGCTCTATTCAAAAACTGATAAATATCAGCCAAAGAAAAGGAAACTGCTCTAATCTTGATCATTTTGCCCAGAGAAAAATTAAACCTAGTTATAAGTAGTACAGTATTTCTACTGGATCCATTGAAGGACAGGAATCTGAGACCAACTGAAGTGAGTTGTGGTATCAAATAACTTGTGTCCACATAAATGAATGTTGTGCATTTTGGGTTTTCTAAAGTTCTGTGTGTTTTGTTATATGTTTGTAATGGTTTGTTCCTACACCCCCATCCCCAAACCCCCCAGTGGTGTTTCCCTTGTGATAGGCCTTGTCAATCGCCTTGTAAGATCTGGAAGATTCTGGGGAAAAAGCCCTAGGATTCGGCAAGGTACCCTGGTACCACCTTCTTTAATTGTTCTGTTAAGTTTCCCTGTTCTGGGTCACACCCTCCCTCCCCTTGGATTGGTGCTAAGTTCTCCCCTGCTCGGTGTACACCCCCTGTACTTAAGGTGGGGACAGAGGGGCTGCTCTTGTCTTTTTGCACATGGGAGGTAACTGGATGAAATAAAGCCAGGTGAAACCCAAGCAGWGTCCACTCTTTCTTCCACGCTGTCAACCACGCTCCAGCCTGAGGTTCARAYCCACCAAGCCTTCCTTATATAGTGGCCAGAGAGTGAGCTAGCTGGTGAAGCAGCTCCAGGATGCAACTATAAACGAAGATGGTGTGAAGCAGAGAGAGTTACACACCTCATGGCCACTCTCATGCTATGTGACTGAGAACACACACTGCACCGCATGGTACTATAATTTGTTTAATACTCATGTGATATCCTGGCCTGTTGCCATACTCAGGCATTAATCCAGCAAGGAACACGATGTTCTCTGTACCTCCCCTGAAGATAAATTAGGGCCATTTGGTGGGAGTTTAAAAATACACAGTGACATACCAAATATGTGAAACAGACAAGGCCTTTTGCATTCTGGGGTCTGTGCTTAGTATTTGTTTAAAATCTAGCTGCTTGCATGGTCTGTGGATCAAGCGGACTTTGAAGTATGTGTGTTTCATGAACAGAGAAATTATTGCATAGTTAGTAAATTTTTCATAATTTTCTAAACATGTAAATTAAAGTCGTGTCTCCAACTTCCCTTGTTCCAAAGTTAAAAAAAATCTCTCACACAGAATTTAGGCTTCTTAAAATAATAATCCAAATGGAAAAAATGTGATTGATACAAGCAAATGTATGAAACGTAAACTTTAACTGATATAAAATAATTGTATCTGTTTATATCAGTACATATATGTTTCATATATTTACTCATATGAATCACACATTCTTTACATTTGGATTATTATATAAAATATACATTTAATATTATATATAATATTATATATATAAATTCTTTTGCCTTTAATTTGAACCTCCTAATGTCACTAAAATTGTTACATGAGTCCACATGAGTTCCACTCTTTCTTTCTCATGCAGATATAGACAGCTACCTGCTCATCCTACTGATTGCTTCCCATGATAATTTATAGAATGTAGCTCTTCTCAGGCAATGTGCTGAAATCCCATGTGCCCATTCAAGGCTTGTTATTCTGCTTGAAAAAATAAACGCGCTAGAAGATTTTCCAGTGTGAAAAACCTGCAACTCCTAGTTGTCTTCTAGTTTTGGATCTTATTTCCTTTTGCATATTTGGTCATACTGTAATTGCATAGTCCAGTCTTACAGTACAGTACAGCATAGTCCAGTCTACAGTATTGTCATTGCTAGAAACAGGCCATAAGTTTGGTACTTCACTTGCCAGGCCTGCTGTAAATTTTTCCTTACCTCTAGTTTTGTGTTACAATGGTTTTATACAGAGACTAAAAATTAAAAAAAAAAAAAATAAAGTCACATAGGATCAGGTATTTCCAGTTCTAACACAGTGAGGTAGTACAGAGAAATTCATATCTGGTACAGTAGCAAAGACTCTGAGAAGTGGCGACACAGGGCATGAGGCAGAGGAGCTCAGGTATGGGGTGATGATGAGAGATGAGGCACAGTCTTGGCACTGGAGATGCCACAACTATAGTTACAGAAATGCAGATTTGGAGTGGAAAAAGTGGGTTTTGGGGTAATGAACAGGGAAAAAAAAACTAGTATCTATATGTAGATATATATATGCATATTAAGATCAACGTATATGGTAAATTGGGATGTATCATGACACTGCATACCTGTGAGGAAAGAGAAAGGTGTAGAAGCTCATTAAAAGTACATACAAAGTACCAGAACTGGATACTGAAGGAGAAAGAAAAAGCTCTAAACAGCATATCCATTCCAGCAGAGGACTCCAGAGGCTGACAGAGTTTTGCCTGTAAGTGTATATAGAAGTTGAGTGCTTCCTTTAAAATATCTGACCGAGGACCTTTATTAATAAAAAAAAAAAAAKATAATAAGAAAGGGAGGAAGTCCTACAACATGATTCTTGCATTCTGAATTTTTTTATGAGTATCAATTTTTTTTTAAAAAAAACCTTTTTTGTCTTTTATAATTGAAATTAGACTAATGATTACTTTTGAACTTGACTTTTCAGATTTCCTTTAGAGAAGCAACAAGCTTTTGGTTTTATTTTTTGTATGTATTTTACTTCCTCTTTGCCCATAAATAATATTTTGATCATTATGTTAACTTGCTTTTAGTTATTCTTTCCCATAAAGGTTTGTTCCCACAGGGGGAGATTGATTTCAATTTACTTATTTATGCCCAGATTTRTCCTGCTGAACTTGAGGCATTTAGCTAATACATCTGAGTAAGTGTTCTGTCAAGTGCCTCTTACAGCACTAGAGAAACACTGGCCTGCCCAGAGGGGAAATTGCTCTTTGTGACACTGCACAAGGAAAGTTGTTCACTGTATGAAAATTAGAGAGAAAAACCAGGACTGATTCCTACTTTGAGAAGCTAAAAGAAGTACCAAGCTGGGCAGAATGACTCTACTCCTGAATAGATAAACCTTGTTTATGGATGAACATGAGGACCACTGTTATTTAAAATCCTTTCCTGTTATCAATTAGTAAATCCTTGCTTAATGGCACAACACATATGTGACCCATAAAAGGGGCAGCAGAAGTATCAGTAAAAGTGCAGACAGGATTTATAAACAGTTTTCACAGGGTTATAAGTGTAGATCATGTGCAGAATGAATKAATGCGGAATGATATTGGAAATTAATTTCACTGTAAGTAAAAAATTAATTTTCCAATGACACAAAGTACTGCAAATTATATGAAGTGGAATTTGAATCCTGCAGCAGCATGCTATATCAAATTGCCATTATTGTACATAGCAGGTGACCAGGTGACCAGGTGACCAGGAAGAGATATGCTAGAATGGAAGAAAATAGAAAGGACATAAAAGAATTATCTGGGGGAAAAAATACTTCCTGAAAAAGAACAATCAACCAATGTTGAGTACTTGTTCCTACTTTTTGTATCTTGCAATTTTTTTCTCCTTGTCCATCCTTTTATGATAATGAGGAGACTTAGATATCTGTAGTTCATAATGAACAGATCCTAGACCTGCAGATAAGACATAATTCAGAAGTTAGTCATTATRCAGAGGCCCCAAATAATAAGTCACAGAGGGTAACTATTTAGGAGCCTAAAATTCTTGAGTGTCAACATTTCAGATTGTGTTCAGCCTCCTCCAGACCCTCCACAGAGACTGCATGTATCACAAAGTGTTTCTTCAGTCTGTGAGCTGAAAAGCTAAGGAGGACATGTAATCCTCTTCCTCGCCTTTTCTGTTGCATGCTGTAATCACAGGGATCACCAACAGAGGGAATATTATGATTTTTATGGTAAAAAATCTGTCACTATTAGTGAAAAATCTGTCATTATTATTTTATTACTGTCATAATAAAATATATGAACTGGAGTATCTAGAGAATAATAATCTATGTTTTGCGTTCTTAGTCTCCAGAAATCCACCAGGTTAATGCACCTGAAAGACATTTATTGATTTGTCTGCAAATGATAGTAACGAAAAACATACATCAAAAGAGCGTGTTCTATCTAGTTTTTAAATATTTCCATGTTTTTGTCTAAATAACTTGAAAATAAACGATTTTTTAAGCAAATGGAGCACTAAAGCACTAAAGCACTAAATCCTGAAGAAGTGAGTAGGTAAAATCTGTTGGTTCATATTTAACATAAGGACCCTTTTTTCTAAATTTGAACATCTTCAATATTGATRCACTTCTGGTTTTGTGCCTTTTTTGAAAGATAAAAAAGGTCTTTGATATTCTCTTTGTTCAGCACATAAAACTCTACCRTATGTGGAGAACCAGTGAACAAAACTGCTCAAAAATCATAGGCTGAACCTACTTGTAACCTCCTATTTCAAATAGTTTTCTCTAAATGTTTTAGAACAACATTTCATAGAACCTTAGTTCAGTTTCCAGATGTACAATTCCACAGCAATTTTGCTAGCAGATAGCACAGAGATTAAAAAGAAAAACCAAGCCAAACAAAACAAAACAAAACAAAACAAAACAAAACAAAACAAAACAAAACAAAACAAAACAAAACATCCAACAAAAACTATATTTTTGGGTTTCAACTCATATAACACATAAATTCATAATTAGTAATACATAAATTCATCACTAGTAATGAAAAGCTTTCATCAAGCTCTGGCAACCATGACTCATCAACTGTATATTAACCTTAAGATAAAAGTGAGGTGTTCTTGCATTCTAGGCACAAAACTCTATGTATTGAACTTTTTGAACTTGTTAAAAACCTGAAAAGAAAATCACTGGGACTATACAAAACTTTGTTATCTGTAGCCATGGGATTCAGCTGCCACCATCAATTTACCCTGATGATTTCTAAGCTGGGTAATAWTATTGTCACATTGAATAATATATTTTGTATCAGAACTATCTGAATAATATTTCTTGTGACATCCACTTCTTTACTCTTTTGTGACACCTTTCTTTTTAATTTTMTTCCAAATGAAAAGAGAAGTCTACAGTAGAAATCTAAGTCAATTGTTTTAAAAAAGAGCATCTGGCAAATAAAATTGCTCGTTGTTAAATAGCTGGTTCCTTTCAGAAGATGAAGAAAAAAAGAATAAAAACATTAAATGATGCAAAGATGTTTATGATGATAACTGTTGAATTATTTAATCCACACAATTCTTGAAACTGCATGCACAATGTAACAATTGAGTGTCAGTTATAGTGGCACCTTAACAAATCTTATTTATATTGTTTGGCATGGAATTTTTTYTTTCTATTTATCTTTTGTTAAAAAAGTTTATGTTTAAAAAAAAAWTTACATCCTTGAATCTAAGCATACTGAACAAAAAACAGCTAACACACTGAAATGTGGTATTTCTACCAACAGTATCAATTAGTTTGGCAAAAGATCTTGTTATAAAAATAACAATGTTCAAAAAAACCCCACTTTTTCTTCTATTCCCTCAGGCATTTCAGGTAAAATGAAAAGCTTTGCTACTGTTTTAAGAAGAGTATTGGCTATTTTCATTTGTTCTAGTACATGGTTTTAATGATGCAAACAAGTGATGTTTGTATATTTGTGAAAGCATGAAAATCTCTGAAGTAAATAGACAGGGTTGATGTGCTGAAATACAGAGAAAGGTGAATGTGGATGAAAGTTAGAAAAACAGGATCTTCACAGAATAAAGGGATTTTTTTCACGTACCATATTTTAAAGTTAGTAAAACTGGATTTTAATAACAAGTTATACAAGATGACAGGAAGACATGCAAACACAGGAATGGATGRAATATGCTCCATCCTGTGGAAGGAATATATGAATATTCACATTCATAAAATACAGACTCAGTTAATAAAAAATAATCCATTCTGCTAAAGTGCCAAAAGATAAGAATATTTTTAGACTCTCATTACCCTTCTTGATTAAAATTTATACTTCCTCAAGCGATGTTTGGAAAAGAAAAGCCAGCTTAAGCCTAGGTTAAACTTGAAGGCAYAAAGACATTGAACCTTAGGACCATTTGGTCCTTTTCTATTATTTCAAACTGGAGACATGCAAAGATAGCCAGAAGAACTACAAGTTCAGTATTTCTTTCTAAATAATATCTGTACATACATTTTATCTTTCAATTATTTTCCTGTTCTTACCACAACCACAGTCCATATCAGCMACAGAGCATGGATTTTGTTCCTATCTCTTGGTTAGTCACCAAGACCTGTAATTAGCTGTAGCTGTACACTTGACCTCTGTTTTAATTTAAAGGCACCTATAGTATTACCTATTAAAAAATTCCACTCCTCTCCCCCAATAAAACAAGCACCCTTATGGTGCTAATTTTTTTCAATTTTTTTATCATAAAGTACAGGCTACTAATTTCAATATTTTGTTTTACTTCACAATATGACCATGAATTCAGTATTTCTAAACAAAGTGAGATTATTCTTCTTCTACACTAAACAGAAGATAAGCATCCACATAAGAAAATGTCATAATCATTCCATATTTGATTTGGTGTAGGAGGGATTGTATCTCTATTTCATTTTCTATTTAGATTTTTAACTTTTTGATTCCATAATCCASAGTGGATAAATGACTAGATTACATTTCCATCCAAATGGCTCTTATGTCTTTATATAATGGCTCTTCTCTTAATTAAAAATAAATAAATGCATAAAAATAAAAAATAAAATTCATTGTTAATAATGGTTATCAAAAAAAAATTCTCCATAGTGATTTTATCCACAAATTTTCACATGGCGATGAAGTCTAAATTCTGTGGACATTCTGTTCAACTATATTAACAAGTCTGAAATTAACAAACAGCTGTTCTTTCTTACATTTATTTTAGACTCTCTTATTTTCTATCTTTTGCAGCTGAGCATCAGTCATCTTGTAAAAGTGACTGTGRCAGAATCCTGACTTATTCAGAGCTCTGAGGTAAATTTATTTGTACCTTTTCCATGCAGTAAAATACCAAGTTSAACAAAATTACTTTGAATCTTGAAATCCAGATTTCATTACTTGACAGAAAACACTATTCAAGAAATATCGGATCACAAAAAGAGTAGATAATTTTCAATACAGTAGCCATCTCATCTCCATAATGTCACTGCTATGATKAACAGTGGAATTTTTATTTGTTTTTTATGAGGAGGACAGTAGGCATTTTTTGTCACCAGTRAATTTCTACAGTATTTCTGAGATAGGTGAAAGAGGCTGTTTCCTTTTACAATGACCAGCTAAACAGTCCAACTATTCCAAGCATATTTTAAATTTTCCTTCATAATCAACTTGTTTWTCGCAAATTTAATATTTATTGTTATTCAATCCCATGAACAGCTTTCTGTAAGAAACACTTCCTTAAGGAAATATGTGATGATTTAGCAGGACCTCAGGCAAAATTTGCTTAGAAGTGTGGGGTTTTTTTCATATGGTTTTGTACTGGGAATCAGTTGCAGCTTTGTGGAGAAATACCTGGGCATGCTGATACGCAACAAGCTCAACATGGATCAGCAATGTATCCTTGTCGCAAAGGTCAGCAGCATCACAGCTGCATTATGAAAACCCTTGACAGCAGGTTGAGGGAG
The DNA here is from genome assembly GCA_003546035.1 of Mixornis gularis. NCBI lineage: Eukaryota > Metazoa > Chordata > Aves > Passeriformes > Timaliidae > Mixornis > Mixornis gularis. Next base: position 6,567,141 of record QVAJ01000014.1, on the reverse strand, counting down.
GTGATGGCTCCCCCATCCCCAACCCTTGTGAGGCTACATCTGGAGGGCTGCCTATAGGTTAGGTGGACATATTGGCAAAAATCTATGTAACATCCAACAAAGGCTGCATGTTGAGGGACTGGATCATGCTTCATATGAGGAATACTGAGTTTGTTTAAGCTGGAGTAAAGAAAGCTACAGGGGACCCATCAACAGGCTCCAATATTTACACAGTGCCTTTTCAGGTGTATGATGGGAGAGCACAAGAGATGTTAATAGAAACAAGGGARATCCAAACTGGATATCAGGAAAACTGATTACACCGTGAGGTCAACCACACAGTGGATGAGGTTGCCTTCAGAAACTGTGCAGGCTTCATACTCATAGGTTTTAAAGACCTGTCTGGACAAAGTCTTGAATATTGTGGTCAGAGCTGTGTTTGCTTTAACAGCARGCTGGGCTAAAAACTCCTCATGTGCCTGGAATCATCTTACGGTTCTGTGATCCTATCCCACGTTGTCTCTGTTTGCTTCTTCCAAAGACCACGAGTCCTTCAGATACTGTGCACTATCTACCATCTTTAGTCAGGTGTATTGAATACTGTAGGGCACCTCAAATTGCTTTATCRCAATTTGTATATAACAAATTAAAGCAAGGCCAGGGCCTTCCTATTTTAAATAGATATCTCCCTATTTTAAATAAATATCTAAACTGCCATTACAGTCAACTCATACCTAATATGGGATTCAACAATCCAGAATTAAGTGCTCAGTGAAAGCTTATGAGGTGGACAGCTGTAGGTTATCCAAGACACATAGGACAGGTTTTTTCACTATGACAAATAGCATGTAAGATTACCAGAGCCTCAGAGGAACCACTGATGACCCTCGGGCATACCCCAGCACAGCACCAACTTTTACCCTTAGTCATGAAGTCAGTGTGGTTTAACTTAAATCAGATATCTATGGGCTGCTCCAATTTTGTAAAGATGTCATCAAGTGTAAAAATCAAATGCTCAGAGGTGTCTGACATAACATTTTGGCCTTGCAGATATAATAGGATTTATGGTAGAGCCATGGGCTTTTTAGGGTGGCAGCTGGACATCAGGACAAGTACCCTAGGGTGTTCTAGAATGACAGCAATATGTAGCCAACTGATTAATCTGAATAAGCTCTCTGTAGTCTGCCGATACACTGAGCAGGATCTCAGTTCAKCTTCCATGTGTGCAGGGTTTTAATGTCATTTCAAACACCCTCAGTTGTCATGAGTATCTGTTAACATCATAGTTGTCACCAATGTATTCTAAACAATACTAGATGCCTTTGCAAATGACAACTGAAGATTTTCAAATATCCTGAGGAATGTTTATGTATACATATATATATATCTCCCCATATTTAGCACACTATATTTGCATATCTAAGTTTAGAAATCGACCATCTGGAACTGCATTTTACCCAAGGAAACACTAACTGTGTTGTATAATAACCAAGAGTCCTTTCCAAACTGCTGACTCCTCAGGCAAGGAACAGATTCTGAGAGTCAAGTGCTGATATGCTAATTTGGATAACATCACTTCCTTTGGTTATAGATTTTCACTGATGGTAGAACAACATGAAATGGATAAGAGATAAGATTTGACCTGGAATTTCATTGTAGTTGAGGAGTAGCTAACTCTCCAGAGTTTCAATTTTCTAAGTAAAAAAGTTTTCTCATTTAGACAGTGCTATTGGCCACATATCTGGGCAACTGATCAAGACTTAATATTGAAATTATCTAAACACTAGATTTAATACTAAGTAAACAAATCCAGCCATAAAAAAAGAAAAAAAAATCTGAATATTCTTCTTTGTTTACTAGTACCTGAGCTGCAATTGAAGCTTTGATGCATGCACATACATACCACCATTATAAATATATAGTAAATATAAATAAAACACATGTTTTTTTATTAATTCCTTTAAAATGTTTATTCATAAAAGATTTATTTAAATTTTCTTAATCAAAGTTATTTTTAATATAAGAAATAGGATTAAAACTTTGCTGGCCATTGCATTCAGACAGAAATCTGCAGACCATCTGTGATTTGAAACCACAGACCATAGCCAGACCATTCCTGCTCTCAGAAAAATACTAGCCCACTCGACTCTTTAATATTTGCCTAGAAGGCACATTTCCTACTGGGACAATGAAATTGGCAGCTCTGTTGCATTCTTCCTAGCACAAATTATGTTGCACCCTCGTTTTAATTACCATCAGAAGAAAATCACATGAACACTAGGAGGGTTATTTCATGTCTTCTTTTCGTATTTTCTTTTTTCTATTTTTTTTTTTTTTTTTAACTTTTGGTCTGGGAAAGTTTGGGTTTGCTTGTTTTCTTTCTAGCAATGCTATAAACTTCTGAAATATCTTCTTGTTCATGAACTACCACAGTAAAAATTATTCTAAATAATTAMAGAAGATTCTACCATGAATCATGGTACAGTTTTGCAAGCAAATTAACAAAGTCCATCAGTAAGAATAATCAAAGAAGGGTAAAAATTCAATTTTGCCACCCAGGATCAGTAGGAAAGACATTAAATATATATATATATATATATATATGCATCTAAAGTGATGCAATAAATATAGCTTTGCTTCAAATGAAAAGGGGAGAAAAACACAAGAATCAAAATAAATCAAAATATGGAAAATGTAATCTTAATACTCTTGATGCTACTAAAATCCCAGGAACAATGAGAATTAGATATGGTATATTCAGATGATGTGAAATGTAAATATAGCAAGACTTGTGTACAGATTTTTTTTTTTTTTTCATCCTGTTATTAGCCTTATTAAAGTCTTAGGAAATACAAACAGTGGTTTTCCTGAGAAGAGATTTTTTTCATAAGGAACATAAATGTGCTATTTTACAAAATCATCCCCTATAGCTTCATCTGAAAAGCATATTCACCTAATCTTTGGAGTCCTCAGAGACAGAGAATTTAAAGGCAATTAAATTGTGCTTATAATTTAGGTCATATTATAGCTTCTAAAGAGTAACAAATTGTTGGTATTAATTATGCATTAGCTTTAAATAGGTCTTGCCTTTTAATATAAAACCAATTTCCTGATGGCTGTGGATTTTTTTCATCTTCCTCTTTTGGCTTGTAAAACCATTTGTTTACTCTATGCACATGTGCTAAAATAATGAATTCCTGATGAAATCTGGTGCAAACGAATGTTCTGTTTTTTCACTTCAAAGCTGAGTGACTTTTGGACTTATGACAGAATTGGTTCGAGACACATTTATGGGAGGCATTGTAATAGATATAAGTAGACCTAAGATATAGCAGGTCCCACACCTTCAATAGGGATTATTTTCCTATTAAATCATTATATTTTACTTTATGGTGCCCAAATAGATATTTTGCATTGACAAAAAATCTAGCAATTTAAAAAATATTTAATATTTTCACATAAATTGGAGACTTAGTGATGAATACAGAAGTTTACTGCAAAGAAAATAGGGCTAAGCAGCTGTATGAGCTATCATGTTTTCTTGGAGTTCTTAGGTGAAGTAGGTGACTATGTTTTACAAACTTGTCCTTCTACTTCTTGTCTAAAATGMCACTCAGGGCATGTGACACGATATTTAAGTTTACATTGCTGATATGCAAAAAACTGATGAGAGATCTTCAGGTCTGTGAAAAGCATGGCACACCTAAGACTAAAAGAGCTTTTATTGTCAATGCTGTAATACCTCAGAAACAACTGTGTGTGCAGGCATCTGGCAGTTTTTCCAGTAAGTGGCAGCCCCATCCTACGGTCCATTGCCTGTAATGCTCACCAGATAATTGGATGATGTATCTATTTACTGCTCTGTGTTTGATAGAATACTTACATTGCAGTGACTGACAGCTCATTTGAGACTGTTTGGCTCGCAGAAACAGAATGGCACTTTTAAATTCTGGATTTTGACAATTTTTTATTGTAAATTTCTATAATGCCCCAATGGGAAGTCCAGCTCCCAAGTAATGGTGTCTTTTCTTCTGACCTGGTATAGCAGTTATTTTGTCCAAATAGTCCTGTTGTGATTTATATAGCTACCAAGAGACACCATAGCAATGAAACACCTTTTTTTGTTGTTGTTTTGTTTTTTCATTTTTTCTTTTTTTTTTTTTTTTTTTAAGCTGTTTTTGTTGTGGTTTCTTAGACATGCATAGCTTGCATTAATAGAAGATTTACACTCTTGATGATGTAATCAAAGTACGTGATAATATATTCCAAGAGAAATAAACTAACAGAAAGATTGAATTTGAAAAGATTTTAGTACTTTGAGAGTTGCCAAAGATGTGCAGCAGCAATTGATAAAAGAGAGATTTAAAGGAACACAAAAATAACTGATTTTGAGATAAATTAATTTATACTCCTAAATTATTTTTTTTATTTACAGCATATATCATTAAGGGACTACTCAAGTGTATCATATTTGTATCAGTGAAGAAGTCATATGCCCTTTGCATTGACAAAAMCATCAAAATAATAAATCAGATTTTAAAAAAAGAGATAAGAAATAATGATATAGGGTAAAAAAAAACTGGCTGAAAATGTAGGCTGAAGAAGATCTACAGATATTTGCCCATCTTATGAAGCATACATCTCCAGATTGGCAATAGTCACAAACAGGAGGATCTCTTGGCAGAGAAGCTGACTGTTGAAGTGTATTTCAGTCTGTCCTRTCTGGATAGGGCTGATGTCCTGTAAATAGTGGTCTTTTATCTTCTGGACAGGCAAAATGCCATACTGACAGGCAGATGTGAATATTAGCATGAAATATATATATATATATATATACTTCCCATTTGAGTTTTAGAATCTCTAGTCTGGCAAACTACAGAAAACTACAGAAAGAATGTTGCAGCAACTTGTAGGCAATTTTTGAAAAACTACATGCTATAATTAGTCAATTTGGATAATTAAGCTTTTGAAAGAACAATCCCATAGAGAGAAGTCTATTTCTGGAGCCTGTAAATTAAGCTTACTGATTTAGAATTATCGTAAGAAATAAACATGATATTGTAAGGATTTTAAATCTCAAGAGACTTCAAAGATAACTGAAGTTATTGTATTGACCATAAAACCTGAAMTGTTTCCCTTACCCTTTCCTTATTTAGCTGATTACCAACAATTCTAAAGCTCAGTCACAACTAATTGCACTTTTAAAAGGAAATTATGACTTTCCACTAACACACATGAAGATTTAATGAGAAAAAGATGTGGTTTAAAAAAAAAAAAAAGTCACATACTAATGCTTCTAATATTTTCCCAGCACCCATTTTTAGCTTAATCTTTTATTTTTCATAAGTAAATAAATAAAATGAGGCTATAGTATGGTTCAGATCATGTAGGTCACATTATCATGAAACTAATGCATAGTGACATTGTGCCACCTGAAATATTCGACCAACAAAGACCCTTGTCTCTCAGCCTCAGTGTCATTTTTAACTATGATTTAGTCTTTCTTTTTTCCTTTAAGTTAGAACTGAAAAGATCTGAAAACTCCTATATTAACAATTGAAACAGTAAAAATCTGTGTGAAGTTGTCAAGACTATCTAAGGTCAATAAAATGCCCTTTGAAGTTCAACAATATTTTGGAAGTTAGAGGGATTTCATGATCTAGACTCACAATCTCATATGAGTTTTGTCTATTTTCCTYTGTTAGGTAATTTGGAATAGAGTTGTTCATGACTTAATCTAAAAATTTCGGTATTTCTGATTGTGTAGAGAGTTGATTTTAAATTCTAGCATAATGCATAAAAAAATATTATAAATTTAGTGGGGGCAACTATTTCTAGGTGTCAATCTTGTTCAGCAAATAACTCGCTGTCTACTATGACCTGCTGTAAGAGGAGTATTTCCCTTTTGAAAAACCTTGCTCAGAGCTAAGTGAGGTATAGAAAAAAGAGTTCCAGAGGGCAGGATACTTACAATTGCTCCAAATTCTGCCCTAGATTACTCTGGTAATTAACAACACAAACCTATTCCTATAGTAAAATCCTTCCTAGAGCTTCAGTTTCAGAGACAGCACACACATGCTTCATCACTACTCACACRGGGGAAATTAGACTGAAATAGTGCAATAAGATACTCTTTTATCACCCTTCRTTTTGGCTAATCAAAATGTGGCACCCATTTGCTGTTTAACGTGATAGTCAAGAAGGGAAGTTGTGCAACAGGGCTGGGTAATGTGTGTCGACACTCTTGTTAAGGGTGATAAAAATTCAGTAAAGCAAGAAAATTGAAAGCATAAGTTAACAGCAGGCCTCCCGAGGTTGAGGAGGACTTTCTCCACTTCATTAGGTAAGCATTCCTAATAAGGAGGCAGAGTAGGAAGATGCAAGAGCTGCCCTAGCAAAAATATTTGCCTTCCATATTTAGGAGTTTCCAGTTCTATGTTMGAAAGTGACACGGTTCCATAGCAGTATAGGACAAAAGATTAATGTAATATTTGTCATCCATGTTTAGGAGTTTCCAGTTCTATGTTCAAAAGTGACATGGTTCCATAGCAGTATAGGACAAAAAATTAATATATGTAGAGATGTTCTAATTGACTTTGTAAAATCAAAACAAGACTACAAGGCTTACATAATTTTATTTCATTGAGTTTTTATCTGTACTCGGTAAGAAAGAATATTAGTTTGGGTTTTTTGTTTCATTATTTGGTTTTTTGGTTGTATTTGTTTTGGTTTGGTTTTAATTTTTTATTTGTTCACAACAGAAAGTAGTATTGGTAGATTGCATTGAGCACATAACACAAAACACGTCATATTTATGTCCTATACATCCTTGTTTTTCTATTATTTTTTTCCTCAGAAAGACAATATTCTAGCTAATTTTACAACCACTGTTGTTTAATATCCAGATCATTGCTTATAATGTGTATAAAAATTTGTTTCTGCACACTTGGTAACTTATAGCTTATTCCCACTGCTGATGCCAGCATTTGTCACTGCATTAATACTTGGATTATTTTATAGTGATTAGTTCTATAATTCTATCTCCCTACTGACTAGTCTAAACATATCTAATACCCTTTAAACAAATAGCACATTCATTCTGCATCTTACTGACACGTGTGCTGGGAAGCTAAGTAGGTGTAAAAGATTGCTTTGTTATGTTTCAAGGATATAGGTGAAATGTCTGTATTTCCTGGTGTATAGTGCAATCAAAAACATTGATCTCTACACATGTAGATTTTGGTGCTGCAACAGAAACTACAAGGTTTCCCGCTGCCCTTGTTTTTCTCTTCCCCACCACCCAACCTTGACACTTCTGGACTGCTGTCTCCCTTTTTCCTTACAATTTTTTATTTCAAATTTTCTGCMCTCCCCTCCACCAATATGGATTTTTAACTGTTTAACCTCATTTCAGTGAGGAGCTGCTTGATTCAGYTTTCTGGAAGAGATAAGGCAAGCACAGTTCCCTGTCCGTAGGTACAGCCTGCAGAGAGGCTGAACACATATTACCAGGAGGCAGGCAAACCCATACACATACTATATGTATATGGGTATATCCACAGACAGACACTCAGCACAGACACTCAGCACTCACAGGGTCACAAACAGCTCCTATGGCCTTTTCCTGCTCCCCTCTCTGATCAGGATGGAGTTCGTTATTGGAAAGTAGATATGACCCACTCTCCACCAACTGGCAGCCAAATCCCTATACAAACCTATGCATGTGGAATAGATTTATTTGCCCTCAGAGATGGTTAGAAATRAATTTTAATGAGAAAGTAGGTGACACTTCAGTGATCAGGTGCAAAGAATGGCCACGAGTATAGATTAGCAACCTTTTTGTAACTGACCAACATTTTTATGCCTTTTTCCCGCTATGTCTCCATATTTGCTTTAATTCAAACCTCCTTGGTCTGTGTATTTCTCTGCCTATGACTACTCCACTAAATAACCAATAATGTGTCTTGCATGATCTCCCAGTATTGTTTGTGGTAGCTTATAATGACTCTTGTATATTTCCATAATTTGCTCAGGTCATCAAATAATAAATTATTTTTTGTTCCCAAATTCTTTGGACTCCATTCTGTAATACAGACCATAAACTGTTCCCCTTTGTTGGCAAGGCCTCCTGGTGTATGCCACCCTGTTTCTTACTGAAGATTACCAATGCACTGATTGCTTTTTCTGGGCAGACGTGAGCAGCAGACAACTCTTTGAGTTACCTGTTCACTGCACAGCTTGGTATTCTCTTCCACCAGTCATACTTCTCCTCTTTGCAACGTTCCTTTTACTTATGGTATTAGACAATAAATAAATARCTTAATAATTTTCTTGTTTCTCTTTTTCCAACTGAAGTCCTCCCAACACTTTCTATTTCCATATCTGTTACTTTCTAACATTTCTAGCCTTTAATTTCATACTATTTCCGTTCACCTCTGCCACCTTTTTCTCCATTTTATAATTTAATGAGTACATGGAAATGAAATATCTCATCTACATAAGGATTTAATCCRAAATTTTATTTTAGCAGAATGGGAGAATCCATGTTGAGCACTGGCATAGAAGCAATAGTTATTACATGACAGGAAAGAATTACAGATATTTTAATTTTCACTAGAATAAAAGCATGTGAACWTAGAATATGCAAAGTTAACATTTCATTGTATTTCTAAGTTCACTAAACACTACTGTGCGTAATTAGAGCAAGTCACATACAGAAAAGTCAGTCTTTCAAAGCTGAAGAACAGCAGAGATCATGCTATAAAATGTATTTAAATTAAGATTAGAGGGTAAAGTTTGGAGGAAAGAGTCTGACGAAGAATTCTGAAATAGAGGAGGGTGGTAAATTGAGGAGGATATTAGGTTACATTCTATTTTCCAAAAGTAATATTTTCTTAAATCTGTGCAATRTGCCTTGAAATAGAACATACATGTTTATCTCCATCCTTCAAAATAATACTGGCAGGACTTCAAGCACATGTGTTTTGGTTTTTTTTACCCTAAAAGCAGTGTTTCTCAGTATAAATAAAAAGATTCCATTTTTTTTTTAATGGTTGTTTGTATATTCTCATATGTACTATTTGCAAGAATTTATACTCAGGCTTAAGAGAAATGACAGTCTGTTATGATCCATGTGAACCTATAGCTCAGTATGACATTCAGAATGCCCCAAGGGAAAAAAAAAATCAAACAAAACCAAATCATTTTAATATTCAACCTAGAAATAGTTTCAAAACCAGAATGTCACTTATGTTTGATTATCTTATCCTCTAAAATAAAGTGGAATGAAATTTTGCGTTAGATTTTTCTGATGGAAATATTTCTGTAGATATAATTGTAATTTAAATAGTAAGACTCRCAATATCTCTTCTAAAAATCTAGCCACATCTACTGCAGAAACTTAATTTAACACAACTGATTGTTTTATCTAATACTGCTAAAATTTTATACCTTGTCTATGTATTTGAGAAAATTTTCTGGGTCCATATATGTGAATAAATACATGTGGATATAACGACCTTATTTATTATATTGACAGCTTGCGTATTACTTTTGATCTTTAAAGTCCCTTCCAACCCAAACCCTTCTGTTATATGAATCTATTATACAACCATATGCCATGAATATTAAAACATATATTTTTCCTTATTGTGGTTTTTGTTTTTTAAATGAAGCTATTAATTTTCTTATTGCTTACAAAAACTATGGCCATAAGAGATCTTAAACCTTCTCAAAATGTTTTGTACATTTCAAAATTAWATCTAATTTATTTGCATTCTTATTCTAACATATATGAGTTTCATTGAAAAGCCAAGCTATTATAACCACAAAAGTCTTGAATCAGTTAATCCTGGCTCTAGAAGAAAAACTAAGCCAGAAATGTCTTGTCTCAAGTTTTCAGGTCAGCTCCACTCTTTAAAATTAAATCTCCCATGAACAAACACTGTCATCTGTCACACCATAAGCACATCTCCTTTGACATTCAAAGCTTATTTAAAGGAACTCTCTTTTCAAATGTCTCCCACCCGTACATCACACTTCTTTTGTTGTAGACATTTCAAAAAACACTTGAAAAGATGGAGGAGGAAGTGAAATGAAGTTGCAACATACGAAGTGCAAGTATTGCACGCATGCATAACCATCTGTAGGCCAAACTTTGAAGTCCCTGTTTGGCAAAACTCAAGCTTCTTATCCTTATTTCTTCAAATACTCAAGASAAAAACCACTTCTTTCAATTCATTCCTGGCAGCAAAAACATTTTGTCCAAAACAACCACACAGCAAGTGATTTAACATGTGCCAGGAAGAATTTGAAAATGGGAAAACATGGTTTTAAAGGATATTTTGCAGGGGGGAGCCCTTGTGAAATTATTGATACACTCTTTTTTCCCAATATATTTTTAGCTTGGTAATCTCAATTTATCATGAAGGTAGATATCTTTTTTTTTTCTATACAGTATCCCTTTTACAGTTTTCACAACACAAGGACAATGGTATCAACATGAATTAAATTGYTTATTTAAAAATATAAATACTCTGAAAATTAATACCTTTTCTCCCTAGCCATATTTTGGTGGTTTCYAGTCTTGTTTTGTTTTGCTATTTTCTTTTGTTTTCCACATAGTTAACAGACTATTATTAGTAGTAGGTGAGGAAAAATATGATACATTAAATGAAACATTTCAAAATTGGGAGATAAAAAATGAAACCAATTATCATATGGAGATACATAAATGTAGCTTCTTTCCAGGTTGTTTTCTTCACTGAAGAAATGCTGGGTTGTTTATTTTTTTTTCCTTTCTGAGTTTCCTGTAATGAGTGGTGCACCAGGAAAAATCAAGAATGTCTGCATTCTAAGTGAGTGCCAGTGAGAGACTGACCAAAGTCTGTTCAGGTCAGGGAACATGTTCCATTGGGTTCAGATTAAAAAAGCAAAATATACTTGGAGCATGTGTCTCTMTATATATACAGAGTCATTTGCTGAGATCTAGTCAAACAAAAGAGTGAGTTAGATCTATACTGGTATAAGATACACCTTCTACTACTGTCACTTTACCAAAATGGTGAAGTTACGTGAAGAGGATGTACATTAGAAACTTTCAGAAAGACACTGCAGCATAAAATTCTGCAAATATAAGTGATTTTATTGTATATTTATATAAAGTTTAGTAAACAAAAAACTTAGGATGAAGGCAAAAAAGGTAATTTTTGAGAGCACTTCATTCCATCTTTCCTTGTCATTCTTCATCTTTTGGTTATTGCATTTTTGTCCTATTATTTGAAAGTGACAGTTAATATTTCAAATTCAACCTATWTTTCTTAGAGAGAAATGCATGTCTTTCACAGCAATGAAATTATGATCCTTACCCCATAGCAAACTTTGCAGAAATGCATAAAAACTGTATTAAATTAGTTCATTCTTTGAAGAAACTATTGTTTCATGAGAAAATGGGACACTCCCTAACTTTTTGGTACTTTAGGCCATTGTTTATAAGCTCWGTACAAATATTTTTGCTCTGAAAATCCAGAATTGTACATGACTAATTTCTTTGATCTTCAGTGAATCATACATTTACACCTCACAYGAACTTTTTAGGAAGCAGAACCTTTTAAATTTTGCAAACTAAAGGCTATTCATTTATTATGCTCCTTTTTTGTTTTCCCATGATGTGTTTTCTTCAGAACMAAAAAAAAAGAGCTTTAAGGGTCTGTCTTGATGTAAACCAACCAACACCAAATCACAGCTGTTTGGAATCAACATAGTGAGGGAAATTTTTTTTGTGAACATTCTTTTGTCTTATCTGACACTGAAGTCTATATTAAAACTAGATAAATAAAATAGATGTAGGACAATTGGGAGACATCAAGGTAAGAATTAAAAAAGAGTCATTGAGTGGAATGCAAATATATTYAATATATATTAATGTGCTCAAGTTCACACTGTAGCTCTCCTCCCTTTAAAGGATCTGAGAAAAAAAAAAAGGTTTGATTTGGATAAATTTGTGACATCAAACACAAAAATTGGTACAATGTGACACAGTCTATATATTGTGAAGGGAACTTTAGCTGAGTTGCCTGCCTTGTGAATGGCTCTCAGAAGCCTTAAKTATGGAAGGTAGTTCCAAAATATATTACCTTTTGGGAGCTTGCTTAGTTATTTCAGGTCTAAAGAAGATTTTGGACTGAAATGCTAACTTATATTTCTTATGCTGTTGTGTATACTTGCATTAGAAAAGGAAACAAGAGAAATATATTCTTGCCATTAGGAACAAGATGGGAAATTATCTGACAGAAAAGAGAAAGAAAATGGAGGAAATTCAAAATTTTATTAGGTTGTTTAGATTTAAAATGAGGGGGAAAAAGCAGCATTTCCTAGGGTTAAGTTGTATTGAGGGTGCATCTACCTACCTACACGTCTTATAAAAAATATTCTCAGACTTCCTTCTAAGCTGAAATTCCGTGATTTCTTTTGTGAAAAGGTGTTGTCTACACTAGCATGGTGGGGATCAGTAGGAGTGGATCTGTAGAACGGAACAGCTGGTGCTGAGGCACTCATGTCCACACTACACAGACTTCACTGATTTCTTTTTTTTTCCTTCAAACTATCTCATCTCTGGTTTACTGGACTACATTTTGGTATAGTTGTGAATCACATTTTTCAGCTTCCTCTGAAAGGAATTCAGTTTGAGCACTTGGGTACTAGTCCATGGTGCAAACTGAAGAAAAATAACARGGAGAACTTGGAGATTCATTCAAAATCTCACTCTGGATGAGTAATATAGCTTGTGTTTATAAGGATTCTGCTGACACATTATGGATATAAAATACCCAGGATGATTTATCTGTTCCCTATGTAGTCTTCATGATGTCTAATCTGGACCTTTTCCTTTCTATGGAAATATTTTTCAAAAGGTGATCATGAAAAAAAATACAYTATAAAAAAAAAAATCCAGGCACACTGACAAATTATATTGGCAGTCACTAATGTGGTGTTTTTAACCTTCTGATACATTCTTAAAGAATATGAAGCTTTTCTTCCAATGGCTAGGGGAAAATATTTAAATCAATACTTGACCATTGTGGGTATAAATAGAAAGTACTTTTTTTTTTTTTCCCCTCTATCCTAGGTTCAATTTTTTTTAAAGTTGATATAGTTAAAGAATTTGAAGGAGAAATTTATATAAAGGCAATAAACCAAACTAGTTCAGAATTATCTAGATTCTAYTTCCCTTTCTCCACTTATTTTGCTCCTCCTTACATGAAGTTATTTAGATTTGACAAGATAATACATAATTTCTTGTCTTCCAGAAGATTTGTACTACATTCACTTTAATTCATGGATCTCGGAGTTATGAATGAGGTAATTTTATACTTCAGCACTCTAAGTAAAGGGAAAAAAAGCAGTAATAGATTAATACTATAAGCTTGCCATTTCATGTCATGACAATGACAGACTCAGKCTTGTGACAATCAAGTGTAACTATAATGTGTCAGGATGGCATATTATTTTTTTTATAAAATATATTTCTTTTGACAAAATAAAATTATTTGAGTTTATTTTCTTTTCTGTTCCTTTTCACAGAAAATAAAAACTTAATGTCACAAGGTGTTAATATTGTACTAGTGCTAAAAGCATTACTTCAGCTGTAATCCTCTTTTCACAAGTCATAKGGTCTCAGTCATAAGGGTATCATTAGGACAACTATTTTCTCTCTGGAAATCCAGTGTAAAGTTTTTATCATTTGTGTAGGACTAGAAATAGTCCTTTCCTCACCGTTGTTAGTAGAACATAATGCAGTCATCATATCTTCTTCATTATTCCACTGTTTTCTCAATGACAAATTCCTAGGTGTAAAAAAATATGTATGTCCAATGGCATTTGTTACATWAATTTTGTTGTTAATTTAGAACTGTAATGTTTTGCTCACATGAGCAGGCTTWAAAGACTTCAGGAGGACTTAGATAGACTAAGAATTACCAGGGAATTTTGGCCACCCACCACCTGTCTTTCCATCTTAAATTCYCTTCTACTTCTGGCCTCATCACAAGTTTCATCACATTTCAACTCCTTTTGATGAATTGGATTTACAAGTTTACAGGGAAGCATTCATCCAGAATACATTCATCTGCACAAGAGAAAATGAAATCCAGTTCCAGCACCTGGAAAACTATATTCTCGTTCATTTCTCTAATTTCTTATTTCATTTTCTTCCTAAGTTAAAAATTAGGTGAGTAGAAAGGGGTCAATAAAGGAAGAAACAAATTAAATAAATCCTTTGACTGTGAAAATTGAGCTTCCATWGAGGTGAGAGAGCCATATAATTGTAATTTTTGATTATTTTATTTTGCCACATTATTATAATGAGTTCTGCCTTCTAAACAAGGCATGAAGACTATCAAGACAGGTATATATTTGGTAAGTAAGATCAGGGTCAGATCCATGCTTTCCCAATAATCCTCAATGAAATAAAAAAAAATTAAAAAAAAAAAAACTACTACAAAAAGTACTACACACAAAAAAAAATATTGTAGAAACTTCTTGAAGAATTAGACTCGTGCAAGTCACAAAATTATGAATGTCAAATGGCTTTGCGACTGTTTCACATATGTTCCCTATAATGATATTCTCATTAATTCCCTTCCTTTTGCTGTCACTCTAAAATTACTTTCACATCTGTTTTTGACAAATGGAACTGTGCTTTTACATTAGGCAGGCAAAACTAGAGTCAGAGCCAAGTAAATTGGAARCACAGCATAGGTTTTTCATACAGTCGATGAATTCAGTATTTACTAACTGGATACAATTCGCAGAAGACTGCCTAGTAGGTAAATGTGAAGTCACACTTAGCTGGATTAAATCTTCTTACAAAGTTTCTGTTYGATAGGTCGTTTCTTCTGAGATACATGGTTAAGGAGACAAGCTTATCTACATTGATAGAGTTAATTTTTCTGTTTTATTGGATAAAAWGTTTTGGGATAAAGTGGGAAAATCCTTCAGTTCCCAGACTCAGTCACTAAAAACACTGTAATGACTGCAATTATTTGAAGTAGGCATAAGGTTGCCTCTGTTTTGTACTTCTTTTCRTTTGTTTTTTTGACTTGCCAAATTGATATTGAAGTGAACTTCATGTTAGATGTCATTCTGGTGCAGTGTTTAAATARGAGAAAATAATAAATAAGAACTAAATTAAATATGATTAAATAGGAAAGTTATGTGGCAGCACCTAAAAGCTGTTCCTCAAGAGCAGCCCAGTGCAGACATGGTCTTATAAGAAACAATTTAATCAACAGGTTACATTTGTCTAGCTGAATAGGTATTAGTCCAGTCCTAATAGTACTAAGCCTTAGAGTCTAAATTATCTAAAAAAACCCTTCACTTATAACAAAGTTTTAAGTTGGTATRAAGTCACATAAAGACTAATACACCCATAATCTCTCCTAATATTCTCACATTATCTTCAATGTAAAGTCATGTTTTTGTGCCCTTTTGGGTCTTAGGGTCAAAACAATATTTACTAAGAAAGATGTGGGAAGTTTGAGTTTGAAAGGGTCATCAGCACCCCAGCTCCACCGCAAGGGAAACTATAAGTTTAACAGGGGTGTTCAGTCCTTCTCATTCTAAAGTCTAATTTTATGCATTTTTGGATCTTTTATTAGCTTTTTTTCATTCCTTACTAATCTTCATTTYCATATAATGTCCATATTTATAACCCCTAAAAACAGTTTGCCTTCTTCCCTGTGTTTTTTTCCATTTAATTACTAATAATTGATCATTGGTGACTTGTTCACAGACATGCAGCCTCTATCATTATCACATCTACATCTACACACTTTCAAGTCCTTTCTTATAATGCKCTCAGTTCTCTATACTGATATTTTTTTTCTAGGCTCATAGTTTATTCTACATGTACTCATTTGGGTTTGGCATTTACTAGTTACAGACATCTATCAAAGTTATTTGAACAAGGGGTACAATGTCGTAATGTCATACAGAAGTAAGCTAAATACAAAACAAATTAACTAATAGTCACTTGGATATTTGAAAACTGCTGTTACAGCTAAATCAGATAAATAATGCTCCAGAGAAATCAGGACAAGTGTAGATACAGGGGTTCTGCAAAATGAGGAAACCTCTGTTYTGAGGCCTTGGAGATTTTGGACAAAGCCTGCTCCTTTATAGTAGCAATGGCAGTACCATATTTGCTCAGCTACAGGCCTATGGAAATAGATGTTAAGCCTGTTAATGTCTAAAATTTGTATTTCTTACTTAGGAAGGAAAGRATAGAATGTGATAGGTTTTCTTTGCCTTCCTAAGAATTATTTGTATGTTTTARCCAATGTATATTTAATGCTAATTCACAGAAATTTTATTCAGTGAATGGAAACTACAATTCCTAACAAATGCAAAAGCACTTTGCCTATAGATTCACACTATAAGTTGTTGATCTAGTCAAGCCTCACATTTTTGATGGACAAAAAAAAAAAAGAGAAATACACAGCTGTAAAATGAGAAAAGAAACTGCTCTGACTGCCTATAGCTCTTTAATTTTCGTTTTATTCTGGGCAGGTGTATGTGCTSAGAGGAAAATGAACTTAGGCAAATGCTTTATCTCTAATTACTGTTTAATAAGGACAGAGAATTACTCAGATGGAAATACATTTTTGTCTTTGTGACAGAAAGGACATCAGAGAATGTCTTCAGGACAAGTGTAAAATGCACATGGTGTTTTTAAGTATATGCTAAAGGTGCAGAATATGCTCTTCTTTCATTTTTCTCCTCAAACTTCCTGTGTATTTAACACCAAGTAACTTCTCACACTGTGCATACAATTTGTTTGAGATCTRCATGTGCAAGAAGAGCAGGTGCATGGCCCAAGGGTCTGGAACCCACACTCCTAAAGGTTYGTCATTGCAAAACTCAGCATTATGTCACCTACACCCTCTTGGCTCTTTTCCCGAATTCCTCACAGTGCATGGAAAACGAAGGCAGGTGAAAGATTGTCTTTATACTTTCACTCAGAAAGAGAAATTTAATCTTTAGCTCTGTTTTATTACCCCTGAGCTGTCCTTAATCTTTAAGCTTTGAGWCCTGCAGAACTATCTTTCTTCTAATTTGATCCACATTTTTTATCAGTAGATTTACTACAGTTAATAACACTGTATTTTATAGGACAGTCTATCAGGTGTGTAGTTGATGTCATTACTTAGGATGGCATCACTAAGAATCTATGACAGAACTGCAAATTTGAATTCAGATTTTGATTTCAGATACTATCTTCCATTGTATTGGTTGACAAAACTCCCAACAAACACAC
>QVAJ01000014.1:6525853-6542366 GCA_003546035.1 Mixornis gularis | reverse complement strand
GGGGGGTGATGGGGGGATGATAAACTTAAGATACCAAGCTATTTCTTTTTAATTAACTTATACAACAACTTGTGCATTGAGCTGTATTCAACATTCTCTGATAATGAAGCAAGGAAGGCAAACAAGGAAACAAAACTCTAAGGAGGGGCCTTGTCATTCAGTTTTAGTTAGTTCCTCTCTCATTCCTTTTCTTCAGTTTATTAACTTGTTGTTCTGTTGTTCTGCTCTTGTTTAGACTGCTATGATGCTGTAGCAAGCACAGTGGAGAGGGACACCTGAACCAACAGCAATTGTTTTCTATAAGGTAAATTCTGGATGCAGAATGCATCTCATTTAATACATTTTAATTTATGATCATAATAAAGAAATTAATAGTTTCAGCAAAAATGCAAGATGCTCTGTTGAATCGTCTGAAATAAGAGAATATAAAATACCTTCAAATAGAGACTAAAGTAATAGAAAAATGACTCTCAATTTTTACTTTTTTTTCTTTTTTAATTTTAGTCCTCACTTCTTCCTAGGTATTATACTAATTAAGAACTTGATATAAATCAATGATAAATATATAATGCATATATATATATGCTGGAAGCATATGCCAAAAGAAGTATTTTATAGAAAATTTCATTTTTCTTCAAAGTCTCTATACATTTCATTCTGGTCCTTTTWACAAACAAATTCAGATAGGTCAGTGGCAGTAACAATGAAGCTTGAAATGTGGGCTTATAAATACTATAATTCCAATTTATGTTTTTATGATATTTTAGTCACTTGACAGCTGTTTACAAATAGGCAGACCTTTGTTTCCCCTCAGAAAGTAAAAAAAAGAAAAAYCCTAAGCATGGCTTGGGAAATAGCTTAAGTAAGATATTTTAATTTTATTAGTATTGTAAGGAGCTGCAGTCTCCTGAAACCTTGCTTAAAGATTAGCATGACATGGCAGGTGTGATCCTTCATTTCCATTTCTTTTTTCATTTTGCAAAGTTCCTAATTACATGTCAGATTACAAGCAGGTAGCAGTTTTTTCCTTGTTAACTTTCAGTGTTGAAAGAATCGCATAAAATAGTTTTTGTTATCCTGTGCAAAGCCACAGGATTCTCTCGGATTAGGGACTGGTTCTTGAAATAGAAACTCAGTCTATRCCAAACTGTCAGCACAGAAAACTGTGATTTAAGAATGAGAAGTAACACCATTCACTAGCAAAGGCAGAAGTCCAGAAAATCTCATGAGCTGTTTGAGTCAGCAAAACCATGCTCTCACAAAGGATGATAAGAAGGTGATCTGAGWTACAGCATTTTTAGTGAACTGATACTCGAAGTTTCAGTGTAATCACCCAGCCAACAGTTCTTTCACAGAGTTTCTGATTTCTTAATTTTGGAGGAGGTCCAAAAGGAAATATTCCTACTGCTGGAACTGTTTCTCATTTCTTAGAAGAACAGAATAATAGAGTAATTGTCCTTCATCAGACAAGTAATTTTTGTTAATTTACAAATAATGTTCTTTTTTTTTTCCCTTCACTTTATTAGAAATAAATATTATACAGTTTCAGAGCTCCAGAAAGAGGACTTTCTTATATTGCAAAAAAGAGAGAAAAATCAGTATCTGGTATTCCTAATATCTTGGAAAATAGCTCTTTATTTCACTTAGTTTCATGTGCACAATAATTACCAATGTAAGAACTTGTACAGTCTAATTAAAGTTATGAATTATATTTTATTTTTAAAGGTATAATAAGAACTTTGAAAAGTAAAGAATGTATAAATGGTTATGGAGTTTTTTGGCTTTGTTTTCTGAGCCTTACATTTCCTGTCACCTACACATTGTTAGATACTATTAAAATTACTGCTATTAAGATTGAAATGATATTAC
This sequence comes from Mixornis gularis, assembly GCA_003546035.1. NCBI lineage: Eukaryota > Metazoa > Chordata > Aves > Passeriformes > Timaliidae > Mixornis > Mixornis gularis. Next base: position 6,540,497 of record QVAJ01000014.1, on the reverse strand, counting down.
CAAACTCCCCTCTGAAATACTTACACAGTACGTGTTTTTTGCTTTCAGTTACTTACTCTGTTCAAACTAGATAAGCAGCTTTCAATTTTATTTGAAAATATATTTTCGGGTCTTTTCTTATGGAGAAAAATGAAGGTATATTATAGAAAATGTAGGGCAATCCAAAACAATATTAAATAACTGTGAACACGCTTCAGTTTCATCATTTATATGTCTGTTTTGTATATTTTATTCATGAGACCTTTATTTCCTTCACCATTACATGTTAATTCTGCTTCACTCTGTTTTACAGCCAAGACAAGYTATTTCAGATTTTACAGCCAAGACAAGGGCAATTTGTAAATCAGAGGAAAATCTAAGAAACAAACTCTGGAAAAAATACGATTTTTACTTTTACAGTTTTGTCAGTGTCAGTTTAAATAGGCAAGACTTTGAGGTGTTGACATGAATTAACATTTTGCGAACTTAAGAGAAGTTCCACACTGAGCCAGAGTTTGAAAACTCATTAGGTTAAAATATTGTGTTTTGAGCTACATCAGTGTTAAACTGATGGAAGCATTGCAAATAAAAACAAGCTTTGCATAGTGCTTCCTGTAATTTATTTCTATTAGACATTGTTGGGGAGTTAAAAATAGTAGGGATAGGCAATTAGGGTGAATATGTGGGAACCCAGTAGAACAAGAAAAAGGAGATTTTAGAAAATTGAGAAYAAACATAAAATTGAAAGAAACAAACTATGTTTGAATGTTCAGAGATCTGAAAATTCAAGGGAAAAATTCTACTGTGTTTCAGTGTGAGGTAAATTGCAGATAAAGCTTTCCTTCATGGGAAGAAAAAGAAAATAACTTCACTAATAAAGAGCTTTGATATATAGAATAAATGTATGACGATATGAATATGTGAACTACTTTTGGGAATTTTCCCTTGATTTTATAAAATATATTTCACTCGTACATAATTGTATATATACAATGCATTGAATATTACAACCTCCTCACTTCACTGATAYCCTTCATCTCTTCTGGTCATGTGATTTTTACTTTTAAATGCGTGTTTATACCAAATCATTCTTATCACTTCAAATCTTTGCTCCACATATGGTATATCACATTTCTTAGGCTTTCTTGTGCATGGAGCTATCTGCCAGATGTTYCAGGGAACCTTTTCATTGTCTCTATTGATGTATTCTGTGCATTCATTTCAGCAGACAGCTGATGTCTGAAAGTGTATATTATAGGTGAGAATCATTAAACATATCTTCTTACAGATTCAAAAGAACATTTGAGTATTTGATTAACTAATTAAGAAATGTTAGAAATTCTCATTGGTAAGGTATACYTTTTAAGTAAACTTCACAAGAAATTATTTCTTTCTGCTTCTTCAATGAAATCTGCACCTCTTGTACTACACCTTGCACTACAGATTGAAATAAAAGAACATCTCATGTTACTCATTTTCACATTGTTTAATATATTCTAATATCATGGGAATATTGGAGGAGCGTGGGGAATTTATATATATATATGTACTTAGGTTAGTCAAATTTTCATCATAGGTAATTGTCAATACACAGACTGCAGCCTGGGAAGTATTCCATGCCTCAGTACGCGGACATGCCCTTGAGGATGCTGCAGTCCATGGAGATCCCATGCTSGAGCAGGCTACAGCTGTGTCTTGCAGAGAGCATGTTTTCCATGAGGAACTGTGAACCTGTGGTATACCCACACTGAAGCARTCTGTTCCTAAATGRAAAGGGCACATGCTGGATCAGTTTGTGAAGAGCTGCTGCCCATGGGGCAGGACCCACATTAGTGAAGTATGGGGAGAACTGTCTTCACAGGTGGCACTCCATGTTGGAGCTGGAGAAGGGCATGAGGGGRAGAGAACATCTGAGAGAACTGACTATTAGCTGAGCACAAGCCCCACTYCCCCATCCCTGTGTGCTACTCAGGRAGAGGAGGCARAGAAACCGTGAGTGAGTGTGATCATGGGAAGAACGRAGGGCTGGGGAGATGGACCACATTATATTTTTTAACTTATGTTGTTTCGCATCATCCTACTCTACTTTTAATGGGGGGAAAAATTACCCAAGTRGAGTCTTCTTTTTAATATGAAGGTAACTGATGAGTGATCTTCTTGTCTTTATCTTTACTCACAAGCTTTTCCATGTAATTCTCTCCTCCTATCCTGTTGAGGAGGGGGAGTGAGATATGATAGAGGGCTTGGCAGCCAACCAAGGTCAAACCCACCACAAGGGATTACACCTTTCATACCAATTTTCTGGTCTTATTCTTCAAAAGAGTTTTAATTTCTTAGAAAAAAACCCTATTTCTTTATATACTGAATCTCACATGGCCCATTTCAGGCTCATTTTTCAAAATTAATGGCAGCACAAAATATACTGAATATACTTGCAAAAAATAGGGCCAATTACATATCCTATTTATGAGTAATTCTATACTCTTAATTTCACAGCCTTTTGAGTTCTAGCTGGCACAGGAAAAAGAGAYCAGCTACGGAGCATCAGTAAAGGAAATCTTGCATTGCCAGTGCAATATTACTATCCTGGTACAAGGGCAATGGGGTTGCTGTCAAAAAAAAGAGTGCATGTCCAGTTTACAGCATAAACTGCAATTAGGCAAAGAATATTTTACTTTTCTGGTCATGMGGATACAGCAGAACTGCCAGGCCTAAAAGAGTGATACTCTGTTTCAGTGCACTCCTGAAATATCWTGGGACAATCTCCTACTCAGGCATTCTTCTACCTCTACAGAGTAACACCTATTGTGTCCTGCTACAGAGGAACATAACACTGACAGTAAAAAAATAACTAGTGATAAACTGCTTATGTCTTATTTAATCAGTTTTAAAAAGAAAATGTACTGAAAGGACATGTATTCTATATAGAAGTAATTATTTACTGAATTGTGTGTGGATTAAATTAGTCTTCTCCAGAAAATAAGTAAACAAAATCCTTATTTGAAGGGTACTGCAGTTTATAGAAGTGCCATTCACTTTGCAATGACTAAAATCCAAGGAACTGAAAAAATGAAGATCRTTTTTAGAGTACTTTTATACCCACACACCACATGTTCCCTGACAGATTGAATGATTTTCAACAGCAATTTCAGTCTGYTTCTGCCAGATAAGGAAATACTGTATGTATAGTCATTCTCTTCTRCTGTGTAAAACATTTCCTTGGTTATGCTCCCATGCTTTCTCCCCAGTCCCAAATGCATATTGCATTGTCTCCTTAAGCTATGCATATATAATAACAATGAAGACAGACTCTTAATTGTATAGACATAGATTTAAATATTAAATTTATGTTCTGTTTTGTGTGGTTGGTTGTAGGTTTGTTTTGCTTTGTTGGGTTTTTCTTCAGTTGGAGTTGGGTAGAGTTTACTGTACTGCATAAAGCTGCAAAATCAGAATTTAAATAGCTATAATTTTTATTTGTTTTATTAGTTAACTCTATAAGGCTAAAAATGACCAGTTTAAATAATTAAAGGTAGGTCTCTGATATAAGTGCTGACACAACCTTGTCTATAGTAGATTTAAAATTACAGGATCATCCTGCATACTACCTTTCATTGACATATGTAATTTCTTTGACAGTCTATGAAAAATAAAATTGTTGGTGGAACTTTAAGAACAATAAAAGAAATATACCAGCTGTAAAGTATACCCTTGCAAAAGAGAGATATTTACAGTTACCAATTCATACATTATTTGAATACCTATTGTTTTAAGTAATAATAAAATGAAAATATATTCTGGTGTACAATGTGTTCCCATRAATAAAATTTTGTAGGGTTTTCTGTTTAGAAAAGCAGCTTTTTTACTGCTAGATAATCAAATGAGCRCAAGTAAATTTCAGCTGTTTGTGATTATCAGACGTTTCTCGTATGCTGAAGTCTGGCTTTTTAAAATCTGATAGCGAMTGTGTTGTTGTCAGAAATCTTCCAAATAAAAGCCCAACTACTTAAGGCAGCAGAACTAATATAGAAAGTTATGCAAGACGAAGAATRAAGTGGCATATCACTGCCACGACTTTTGAAATATTGTGTGCAGTGGCTTGGCAACTAGATCAGCCAATTTCCTCGGGGCTCTGGGRTACATCTCATCAGGTTCCATAGACTTGTGTAAGTTCAGGTTCTTCAGGTGSCCTCAAGCCTGATCTTCTGTTACAGTGGAAGAGACTGTTCCCCTGCTCCCTGCCTTGCAGTCCATCCACTTGAGAGCTGTGAGGGTGGAGATAACCAGTGGATTGAAATGAGAAAGTCCTTGAGTACCTCAGCCTTCTCCTCATATGTTTTTATCAGTTTACCATTCTCATTAAAATTAATTATTAGCAGTAATTAACAATTAATAATTATCAATTATTCTTAATATCATGTTGTATGAATTTACTAAATGCACCTTAGAGCTTAGTACTTGAAAACATTATTGATAAGACAGAAATTATTTGTAGATTCAGAAACAAAAAAAATTGCAACTCATGCAGAAGTGGTATCAATAAAATAGAAAAATGAAGTACTAGTTTGGAGTTATTTTCTTCTTAAGTTGTTCATCACACTAATATGTGAAGAAGGATTCTCATCAACATTAAATGAAACATTTTACAGTCAAGGACAGAATTTGTCCATAATGATATTATGTGATGTTTGCATAAGTTATTCTGTGGATAGTGAAACAGAGAGCTCTGTTTCATGCAGGTTTCACTAATAAGTAGTAACTTATTTCTATACTATTATTCTTTTTTTTAATTTATATTTGCTGTCAATCTCACACATAGCTTTCACTTGCATTTATATAGTGAACTATGCTAATAATGTGACATGTAGTCCAGTTTCATTTCATGCAGTTATTRTTTTCAATTTAGATTAGTAAATATGTGCTGTTCACTTAAACACCATCCAAGCAGGGTCTATAAAGAAAAACGTTGGGAAACCAACTGGAAAATATGTTGCTCACTGGAGTCTTAAATGTTTGTTGTTGTTGGGGTTTTTTTTTCTAAATGAGAGCCATTAAAACACAAGTTTATATAGGACATCACTCATTCCAATTATTTTCTATGCTTTTTGGCAGGCATCAGAAAGATAACAACAAAAAAAMCCAAAAAAACCCTTAAAAGTTTAATGGGTACAGCTTCTTAGTGAAAAGGTCTCATTATCTCAAATGAAATCAAATGAAAATGAAAGAAAATTTGAGGAGCAGCAAACAGCACATTGGTTATTACAATTTCAAAAATAGGTTTGGGAAATGTGAAGACACTTCCATTGTACAGAGTTATCAGAGAAACCAGTATAGAATTCAAATGGGGATACATCTGATTTTTTGCATTATTTCAAATCCATCTTAAACAATTAACTTATGTAGTAGCATATATATGACCAACACACACAAAGGATTGCAGATATTATTCTCTGCTGTCTCCATGMCAAAATGAACAGAATTTTAAAAAGTAAATATAATTTTATCAGGTTTTTTTATTATTAATCACATGCATAATATGGATTGGAAGTGACAGAGAAACTTGTCCCATGTAGGTAAAGGAGGAATATTAAATAAGTACTTYTAGGGGAATGACTTTACACATGCTGTCACTCAATAGTGAGTSTTATGATATAATATTTGAAATTTCTGCTTTATTCTCATAAACATGAGGAGATCAGTTAGCTGTGGATTTAAAAGTTAAGGCTGTARTGCATCATACCATGAATGCAGTGTTAAGGAATTAGATCTGGAACATTAGGTGTGTTCACAGCTGTTTTCCTCTCCCATTTAGGCTGAGGATGGTCTCATTCTTACGAATCCATTTCCTGCTGACATTAAGAGACTCTTCACATGCAGGTCTACAAGCGTGAAACATCCTCTTAACACATTTTTAAATGTAGCCACCCAAATATTTCCTGTTTATCCTTTAATTTATACCATAACTGTAAATACAATGTATAACATATTTCTCCTAGTTCTTTAGGAGGCATTCAACCTGGCTGAAAATCTTGGAAGCCTTTGAAAGTGACTCTCAGTGAGCATCTGGTGTTCATATTCTCAAGATTAAAGAAAGAGAAATAAGCAGAATTGTTCACTTTACAATAGTAAGTATTTATCTACTTTAAAATTTATTCACAGGAAACTATTTCAAAATAAATATATTTATGATGCATTGTTGTATCAGTTTGACATCCTACCACAAAAGCATTTTGTKGCACAGAAATGCTCACTATTTTTTACCTATTAGGCTTTAAAYATTGTGATTCCTTTTTCTTATGTTTTGAAATACCTGCTGAAGACCACTACAGTTAAGGAAGTACATCTCAAAAGAGAAATTAAAGAATGGGTTTATTTCAGACAGATGAAATAGTACCTTGTAYTGTGTGTCTGATAGCTATAAATACAAACAGTATTTCTATAAATAGGGTAATAATAAATATTCTTCTAAGAACTAAAACATTAAATYATTAAATCTAAAAGGAAAAATAAATATTATGCAGCAAAATATAGTATAAGCCAGTATATCTATATCCTTTATCAATGACTAATATAACATATATTATTATTAYATATTATACAGAACAATATTTTAGAAAAAGTATGAGGAATTTAATATTGAAATACTTATTTTAAAATGCTTTATTTATGTGTTGATTATACTGTATATCATATTATACTATAATATTATATTTGTCACTATATGTAATCATAGCATTATTGTATTATAAGTCCAATAAAATTATATAAGATAATGTAATATTATATTATTAATCTATGCAATATAGTAATGTAATATTAAAAAGCAATTTATTAAATGTYGACAGACAGTCAAGGATGCTTCCTATTCCTCCTACATGTCACTAAAAWCAACTGAGGCTTATACATACACTGYTGTAAAAGTTTTTAGCTGTTCTGCATGCAGTAAGTCTGGATTTTTTTGTTCCTGTAATTTTAATCTGTGGTAAAATCCTTTGTCAATTATGATAAGCCTGAAGCCCTTGTTGTTAAACTTCTGTTGCCTTCAAATTATGCTTGTTTCATGTTTTCTTATTCATGTTAACATTTCAGTAACTGCCATAAAATAGCAGTGAACTGCTAGTCCCCAGAGAACAGGGAAGCCTAGGGCATTAGCAAAGAATATTATGGGTTKTAAAACATAGTGTCTACAATATGTGTCTTCACATGAACAAACTTCTATTAACTGCAGCCATAGAGGGACAAATGCCCTGAGACAGAGGGATGTGACACCTCCTASAAACCATATCAAGCTCACAGACACACAAGAAAATAGACTTGGAAAATGTGTTAAATCATGCTAGAAAAGCAAGAATAACCTTTGTGAGTGTGAGAAGAGAAGCAAAGTAATGGAAAATTTCTTACAGTTATGTACAGTTCATGTTGTCGCCCCATGGCATTACAACTTTAAGACACCTGGGTTAAGAGGACATTTTTCCTTCAGGGATGGTTTGCTTCATATGTTCATAAAGGGCAGAAAAAACTGGGTTTTTCTTTAAATGGTGAAAAGGAAAAACACCTGGAAGATTGGCAGGTGTGGGCAAAAGCCACTACCTTTGCTACCCTCCCACTWACATACAAATTTCAGAGAAACCGAAGTCCTACACCCTGGTATGGTTTGTTGCTATGTGAGAGAGATGGAAACTGCACCTTTGCTTTTTTGGGAATATTATGCATCAAAGCACTCCTGAACTGTCAATAACAACAGATTCTTGAGTCYGTGTTTTAGTAAAAGAGCAGCTACAACTTTAGGAGTCCTGCTTCCACATGAAAATGAAACATAGATACATGAAAAGATGTTGATTTCATATAATAAAATATAAAATCAAAAAMCCATGAGTGCTTAAACTGGGTTCTTTTAGCAGCTGAAATTCTTGCCAGATGGCATTTCCTAAAGAATAATGCATCGTCTATCCTCTAGAGACAGGATAAATCTGGTATAACCATATAACCAGCATGAGTAGATTTACAGGTTTTGCCCTGATATCTTAACAGAAGTGCGTTTTTGGACATGYAGAATTAAGTTAACTGGTTCAGCTGAATAACCATGTCATGGACACATATGGTATAAATATTGTGGAAACATGGTCTGAACAGCATTCTTGAGTTTATTCATGGAGTTGACAGAGCGTAATCATCTTTGTCATTGCTTCTGCTCCATATTGTATGTAAAGCTGCAAGGGACTGGGAAATACCCTTCTGTCTCCATCTTCCTTTTTAAAGTGACAGAAGAATTTTCTTGAAAGTCCCTCCTCACATGTATTTTATGAGATTAGAGAAGTTTCAAGGCAGTCTATGACAAGAGAAGTTTGTTACTTTTTCTGTTTGATGTCTTCATCACTTGCAGTACAAGTTGATCTTTTTTTTCTTGAAAAATGAGCAAATTTGGCAATTCTTCACCAGTATTTTATTCTTGTATTCATCTGGGGTTCTAGCCTCTTCTGGATTTTCTGGTCTTCCTCTACCTGGAAGTTAAATATTAAACTAACACAGAGAGTAATATGTTGAAGTCATAGGTGTGATGTTTTCTCTTATACCAGCACTGTTCTATTTACTGAAATAGAGATATTTAAAATTGCCACTTGTCTTGCAGTAAAATGAGAATTAGAATTATTATTCACAGAGCAGAAATAAAGTTATTTATTAAGAAAATTAATAAGTTTAGGTAATGCAGAAAAAAATTATAGCTAGAATGGCATTTCACAAAAGTCATTCACATGACATTGTCTAAAATACAGAAGATGTTTCTGGTAGTACACTCTAAGACATATGAGCTTATACTAGAATAAATTGATGCAAGGATTACTRGAAAAATTAGTTGTGAGGCTAATAGATCTTTGACTGTTTATGAGATACAACTGCAATCTATATGTCTACAAATGATGGAAGATAGCTATCCAAACTAAGAGCAATCTTGACGCATGAGTAAATGGATATAAACTGTTTATGAATACATTCAGTCTGGAAAGGACATTTTCCATCTATCATGCAATGATATTCTACAGTAACTTCACTCTCAGTGAACTATGAGCAAAAAATGTTGCTATATTCAAGAAAATGTTTGACATATCATGAAAGTAATTACACACTGATTGTCTTCAAGGGCATGTAACTGCCTCAGTGGTTCAAAAGTAGGATTACTACTGTAAATCTATATACCAATTTTAAGATTTAACTGAGATTCCTAAAACACTGAAGCAGCATTTTCCTGAAAATGATTTAAAAAAGAGCAAAGAAAAAAAAAGAAGAAAAAGGAGAGATATCATTTTCATTGAGAACAAAATTGCATATCTGTACAAAAACACACAGGCAAAATGATCACGAAAATAGTCTGTCTCAAGCACCTGACTAAAAATTGAATTCTGACAATTTTCAATGTATCATGGGAATATTTGTGAACTAAAAATTTTCCTCAGCTAGGCAGACTGGAAGTTGCATTTGTACATGTATGTACATGTGTATGTACACGTATATAATTGCAAGCAATAAAACATGCTCAACATCTCTTCATCAGGGAAACAATTATCCACAAAAACCTATTGAATTCTGGTTAGGTGTAATATGCTGACCTTTGTTTCATATTAATACTATAATAAACTCAAATAAGGAGGAATTAATTTTCTCAAACMGAACTTTTTTTTTTAATGAATGAGACAACAAGGATATCCTTAAGAAATCCCATACTTGAGAAAAGGCTTATGAAGGAATCTGTTTAATATGAATAGAAATACCTATATCTATCTATCTATCTATACATATTCTGTCAGGTTAGATTTTTGATAAAATTTCAAATATAAGAAAAGAAAAAGGAAAAGAAAAAGAAAACCTATTTCCACAGGTGTTATAAAATATCACTGTTTATAAATATGGGGTTTGCATCTATTTGCAGTATACTGATTGAGTCTACAGTCAGTATTGTATTAGGAGCATTATAGAAGATGTGTATTTGAGGAATTAGGGTTYGGGTTAGGGTTCAGAGAGCTGCAGAGCCTACAGATCCTGGGACACTGGCACTCAAAAGGGCATTGCAAGGGCACCACAGCAAGGYGTCAACATTGCCCACTCCACAGTATTTATTCTGTGCCACCTACAATGGTGAAAACCTTTTCCACAGCAGCAAGCTGCCATTGGGGTTGGAGTAAGGGTTAAGCTTGAGAGAGTAAAAGTGTCTACAGATCCCAGCAMAATGGGGCTGGAAAAGGCATGGAAATGGCAAGACAATCCCAGCAGGGCACCAACATTTCTGTCCCTACATCTTTCCAAGCTGGACCAGCCATGGTGATAAGCACCTCAGCCCCAGTGATAAGATGACATCAGGCTTAAAACATATCTAGAGTTAGGCTTGAGAGAGGAAAAAGGCCTAGGTCTCCAGGAACACTGGGGTTGGAAATCTCATGCCAAAAGGATCATGGCACAGCCACCACTTTTCTGCTACAACACCTTTCAGATTAGGGCCATGCAYGGGGATTGGCACCTCAGCCATCACACCAAGATTCTTTCATATGAAAAACCCAAAAATTTTTAAATTAGGTGAAACCAATGGAATGGAAGGGAAAGGAAAGAAAAAAATGGATCAAAATGAGCTGAAACTTCATCAAATGATTTCCATTGAAATCTTGAGGTTTCCTTTCCTTTCATGAAATAAGAAATCAAGGAGTGAAGTGAAATGAAAACAGGAAAGGAAGTAAAATGACATGAAATTAAAAAAATAAAAATTCTGAAATTAAATGAAACCAATGAAATGGAACAGAAAGGAACTGCAGCAAAATGAGCTGGAACTTCATCAAATGATTTCCATTGAAATCTCAAGATTTCACTTCCTTTCAAATCCTACAAACAAAGGATTTTTATCATGGCAGGGTACCAAGACTACTCACTCTACACTTTTTGTATCTGGGCCAGCCACAGTGATGGGGATCTCAGCAGCAATGTCAAGCTGCCCTTAGGGTTTGGGTAAGGGTTCAGAGAGCAGCAGACTTTATGGCTCCAGGGACACTGGCACTCAAGAAGGCAGGGCAAGATGGCACAGCAGAGTGCCATCATTGCCAACTCCGTGCTTTCTTCAGACAAGCTGTGCCTCTGGTGGACAGATAGAGACAACATTCCTACRTGTCAAGGCAAGAAGCTGGGTTTTGTTTGCTACATTAAATTAAGTGGCACCATGGTTTGAAAAGGAGTCTGAACCACTCCATGGATGACAATTCAATGTAGTATGCTTTGTCTGTCTACTATCTGTTGAAAGCTGCATGAAAGTGAGGTTCCCAGCCTGAAGGATGGTAAAGGTTACTCATTACCCATATTTCCTTTTCTTTTTTATCTTATTATTAGAACAATTTTAGTATGCTTTTGTACCTTTTTTACTGAGGTCTGAGATGAAAGTTGCAAACTCTCTAGTGCCAACCAGATATTCTTCATTGTTACAGAAACTTCTCCTACATTTATATAAACTGTTTTTCCTGGATATATTTGGATTATCTTTTTCTTGCATGTGATATTGAATCAGACACTAAARTTCTTTTTCTCTAGTAAGTAATTTGCTGATACTCCATACATGTTATCCATTATTGTAATTGGAAATCACAGTAAATGATGAATGAACTGCAGATCAAAAAATTCTTGTGAAGAAAATGATGCAAAGTTCCACACCATCTAGGTAGACAAATTTCATAGTTGTTTTGTTTCTTTATTTCTTTTGTTTGGATGCTTTTCTTTCTTTTTTAGCTCATTGTTTATTCTAGGCATGGACTTCCCTTATATCCTTACATTYTTCCTTTTTTCTAATTATTCTTCTTCAATTCTCACTTATCATTTCAGAATTTTTTTCTCTTTCACTCCTAATCTTTTCAAATAAATAAACCCAGCATCAATTATATGTGCACCAACAGATGAGCATTAATGAACATGTTTGATATCTCTGGTTTACCATAAGGAGTATAATATTCCATATGCAGTTTTCTCTTTTCCTATTTCTAGGRAGCAAGAAAACCAGTAAACTCAAATGTTTCAATATTTAACCAGACATGGTAAAAAAAAGGATATTTGATCAGTAATTTCATAAAGTATGTCTTCATATAGTTTAAAAAAAAAAACATTGTATGTGCTGATCCAGGAGCTCTAGGAATGTCTGTGGCTCTACCTCACAAACTTTTGGAAGCATTTATTGTAGTAGTCAAGTTTTATCACCACTCCCAACAGAGTAGATTTATAGAGACTGTAAATAGGGAGCTTGATTTATGAGCTCAGAGACTACAGCATAAGCACRTATTTGTAAAGCTGAGTATTGTTATCTAAAATTATTAGCCTGATAATGATAGTGCATAAATTATCCAGCAGCTTACATATTTACAGTAAATTCCATTGCAGTACTAATTGTTGCTCGTTACAATATTAACATGACTATGACTGGATCATGCATTGTTTTTTGGCATTTCACTACCAAACTTATCTCTGGGATCTAATCCCAAAGAAAACTTGATGAGCACCTGCATTCGCCAAAGAAGTTCTGTTCAAAAATGCACTGGTTTCCTCTCAGTAATTCTTATTCCCCTTATACAAAATTAAAACATTTGCTTGAGATAGATATTATATGATTCAAAACTTTTGCTGCTTTACTAGATCTGCTGCATGTGTCCGTCCTTTTTGATGTTGCTGAGTCTTGGTTCTGGATTAAGTACTTAATTTTCTTATATTTTTAGCAAATAAACTTCAGCTATCCTCAGCTTTACCATACTGCAACCCATTCATTTGGTTAGTCTATCCAAATGAAAAAACATTTCTTTTTCTTTTTCCCCTTTCTTAATTTCAGAGAACTCTACAGAAGTTATAAATGTAGATTATACATTATTCTTGATCTGGATTTTTGATTTTGTATAACATTGCATTACAATGGCTTTTTCTGCAACATTTACAAGTAAGGTTTATATTATGTGTATATATATATACACAGTGGGGAAAATAGTTAATTCTGATGCCTAATAAAATTACATGTTTTYTATCTGCCTTTTTTTTTTTATGTTTTCTAAACAGAGGAATTATACTTTCCCCTAGTGATCCTTTTAACCTTCCTTGAAAACTCCATGGGACATCTTATGTAGATGATAAAATGATGAGTTAAATTATGTGTACTTTTATATTTTTTGTTTTGTTTTTCTGAGCATAAAGAAAAGCATAAAACATGAGGAAACATTTTTAACTTGGCTGGGAGAAAGGGAGAGAGTCTGTTTATGAAAACCATTCAATCTTACAGATGTACAGCAGACACAATTTGGGGGGGGTAGTTGCTCTCACCTCTACCTGCCTCTCAATCTCAGCCCATACCTGTCTCACTTCTGGATGATTTTCTCTACTTTTTTTACTGTAGTTTAATTTTTAACAACCAGAATCAGACATTTCAGGCAGTTTCCCCTATTTCCTGCCTGGCATGCCAGACTRTGTCACAGTGTATGAAAAAGATCTCCAAGTAAAATTCATGGTGTTCATCAGTCTGCCTCTTTGAAGTCTGCTTTTATTACATTTGGCACYTTGCCCATTTAGAAAATCAAGACAGAAAATTTTCTCCATATTGTTTGATATGACCTTGAAAATGCCTTATACTCAGTTCCCCTCTTTCTATTGACCTGCATTTGGCAATCATAACAGAACCTCACTATTACATACCTGGGCCTGCTGCCAGAACTGAAAGGAAGAAGGTGCAGTGCCTGTCAATTACTATTTCCTATGCATTTTGTTGATGAAACAACTCTCCAAACACTTTCTGAACCCATCCACTGAGATTATCTTTTTAGAATTCTCTTTATTCTTTTAATCATACCTCCTCTTTGTGTAAATTTTCAATGCTGGTAACTGGACTGGCTTTTTCTACAATGCTATTCTGTTTTATAGAGCATTCCAGATTCAGAGATCTTTTAATTTTTCCCCATTGGAAAAAATGTTTGAATAATGTGTTTCTTCTGCATTTTTTGTCAATATTTTTGTCAACACCATCCCCTCTACCCCACCAACACCCTGATCTTTTAACTTGACAATTATCATTGCCATTATTTTTTGAGAAMTATAAGTTTTTTCCTTTTTTTTTAATTGTTGTAAGACTTAGGAAACAATTTCTTTGCCCCGTTCACAGTATTTTTTGTTCTGTAACAACAGTGTTAGTTTGCCAATTTATAAAAGATAAATGCTTCCTGACTTAGAATATATAAGTTCACTGCAGAAATATCATACACCTTTGAGCCTCTTTGAGTAGTTACATAAACAGCCAACACATTTCCAAATCCTGAAGAGGGTCAAGTTAAAAAAAAGAAACAAAACAAAAAAACACTTATAATTACAACAGAGGAGATAGAATTTAGTAGAACTTAGCCAGTAGGGATGGGTAGAATTTAGTAGAACTTAGCCAGTAGGGATTGGTACATTGGCTGCTTTAAAATCATTCTTCTAGTTTGAAAAAACAGATATAAGAAAAATAGGGCATTTCTTTTTATTTCTTCAGAACTTCAAGTATCCTGGTGAGGGAGCTGGGCTTGTTTAGCCTAGAGAAAAGGAGACTGAGGTGAGACCTTATTACCCTCTACAACTGCCCAGAAGGAGGTGGTAGCCAGGTGGGAGTCAGTCCCTTCTCCCAGGCAAGTAGTTA
>QVAJ01000014.1:6511359-6522785 GCA_003546035.1 Mixornis gularis | reverse complement strand
GGAAGGAAGGAAGGAAGGAAGGAAGGAAGGAAGGAAGGAAGGAAGGAAGGAAGGAAGGAAGGAAGGAAGGAAGGAAGGAAGGAAGGAAGGACAAACAGAACAAAACCAACCAAAACCTAGCAAAACAAAGYAAACAAAAAAATTCCAAACCAACYYCCATAACCCTACATAAATGTTGGGTATCAACCTCTATATTAATTGTGATAATTGGGGATTGTAAAAAAAATATATAAAACAATAAATACRGTCAAAATATTAATGTCTCTGATTTTCTTGTCTCCACACAGATGCAATCAATCTTCATGTCCAGGATGAATAGGAGGCTTAAGTGCCACAATGGAGGTTTTGATTGGATTTTAAAAATGTTGGAATAGGTTGCCCAAAGAATGTTATAAGTCTCCAAGACTGAAGGCTTTTGRGGGCAGCCTGAAAATACACTTGACAGCCATGAGCTAGGTAAGTCTGATCATGCTATGAAGTGGATGCTCAATAGTTCTTTTCCAGCTGGACTGCACAACACTGTGACATTTACCTTTGATCTGCTGAATGCTGGCCTGGGAATGCCAGTTTTGTGGKACAGCTCCAGCTCAGTCCATGAGAAATGCTATGTTTCTTTGTTTGCTTGCTATTTAAATTCAGCCTTTTTTTTTTTGGAATAAATCCAGATTTTAGAAAGCTTCCCACRGAGTTAAAAACCTATTATTGAGTCAGATTTAGTGCAGAGCTTATGTCTGACACCTTCCAGGGTAATGGCATTCCACAGTCTCATTACTTTTAGGTTTCAGAAACACTTCAGAGATCTTCCCAAAACCACAGTTGGCTTGACACTATTTTCTCAGCAGCTATACAGAAAATARAGCTCTCGTTACTATTTAAGAACTCCAGAGATAGTGTGACAGGAAATCAAGAAGTTTATRATTAACAAAAGGTCATCTTGGACACAGAAAAGAACAAAAAACCCAAATCAACAGCAAAAGAAATCTTTAGGTATTAGATAAACAGTTTGCAAAGTTACATTTAAAAAAAAAGGAAAAGCAGSAGAAAAATACAGGAAAATGTCACTCCAAGTATAAGTTCGTCTTGTTCTTTTTTCTGTGAGTTAATGATGGCGTGAGTACTAGAACCCCATGCTACAATCTTAGTTCTGGTAGTGATGCTTGTGTTATGGAGCACAAGAGTACTTTTCCAAGAAAAGTAGCATCTTTAATTATTTTTAAGGGCTGTAATTCTTGATTTTAATCAGAATTTTTTTTTTCTTTTCTTTCCCAAAATTCAGCTTTAAAAGCATTACAGGAATTGATGAAAATGAAGATAAGTTAGTTACACTAAGGCTTAATTTTATTCTCTTAGACAAAATAAATTGAAAGAAGACGATAAGGATTTTATATATAGTTCTCAGTCTTCACAAAGGAGATGAAAAAGACTTCAGAGACTAAATCTTGATGTTTGTTTGCAGATATGTTACTGATCCATCTCTCTTTGCACAGAGGTAAAATTTGTAAACTGCTTACATTCTGTTTCTGTATATACAGATACATGTAGACACAGAGATGAGTCACATGCTTTTCTCAGAAAACAATGATCTAGCATCTTTCAAAGGCTGGTGAGGAATGCCAATATGCCTAATGACAGCAATGTGCACCCTGAATCAGGATGGCAATTGTGTACTTGGCTTTTAAATTCATCTTGTTACACCTGTTCTTATCTTGGAGGCAGTCATGCAAACATGTGAATAAATATAAATAATGGTTAAATACAGCCTTCCATCCTAGCACAGAATGTTATTTCTTAATTCAAGATGTATATCTCTACTAAATATAATACAAAGCATGTACAGAGAATATTATGCACAGTATATCATTAAAAGCCCATATCAAAGAATCCAGTGGCAAAAATGTTTCCTCTGCTCTTTAGTTTTGGCCTCTGGAGGTGCCATAAAGAGAGATAATGTTCTGATCCTGCACATAATGACTTGGAAGGAGTAGWGGGAAAAATATTTTTCACCTTTATGGGATTTCCACCTTTATACTTCTTCAGTCAGAACAAGCAGGGTGTTCAGAAGCCAACAAGGAAAACTGATTCTCTAAAAGCAATTATTGTCTTAGAGGGTGTGATGAAGGGTTATCCAACCTACAAGTGTGCATTACATTTTTTTTTAATACTGTAATACATAAAGACATGGAGGCTTTATCCTCTAAGAGAGACCCAACCACTCTAGAACAGGTCTACAAATAAAACTGACCCCAGAATTGGGCCCAGAGGGAGCCCAGGAAAATAACAGACATCAGTTTCACTTTAAAGATGATCCATGTCACAGAGTTTGGAGTCACCCAGGTGTGCCTGGTGAGAGTGAAAAATCTTGTGCAGATAAACTGGCCTGTTTGAGAAAATAAAAGTATGTACAGCACAGGAAGGTCTCAGAAACAGTGGCTCCATTTTGGATTTTTTTTTTTTTTTTTTTTTTAATCAAGAAGGAATAATAAAGCATAGAACACCAGAACATCACCATTTCAAGTAGCCAATTCATGCTGTTAATTTCTATATTTCACCTGGGTCAGTGTCTTGGTTTAGAAAGACAGGTATCTGAACAGGCAGCCAAATGATGGTGATGCTTTCTGTTCTTTCAGACCATTTATTTATTTTTTTTATTATTATTATTGTTTTCCTGTCCTTGGAGCTAGAACAGCCAACAGTAGGTAGTGATCCTTACTTTCTCAGGATGTTTTACCCCTTTTACAAATCAATTTTTTTTAAATGACTTTAAAACTATTTGTTTTAATTTCATTACAGTTCCTTGCTTTCACAATTAGGTTGTGTCAGTTTCTAGGCACTTAGTCGTACTTCAGAGGTGCTGGGTTCTTTTATTTTTTGAGCGTGCTGGTTCTCAGCTCCAGTTCCCATGCTCACAGCTCCCAGACTGACAGTCCATCAGTATTTCAGAAGGAATTTTCTTCTGGTTGGTAAYCTTCCCCTTCTAACAAGGTTGCCTTTCTGGCTGCTCAAATCATCGGGAGAACGCAAAAGGAGGTTTAATTCCAATATCCATATTATTTATCTTATTTGTATTCTGGAATGATCTTACTCCTTTCTAGAAGTATCTCAATTCAKACAGCATTTATGACTCATGACACTGGGAAAAGTGTATAAAAAACACTTGACAAAATGAACAAGGAGGACCCTGGATTTTAAGCATCATTTCATTATGTTTGAATGTCCTTACTGGAAGAAAAGGACTTAAAATTTCAGCCTAACTGGAATTCATTATTCAGTAGTCACCTTTATTAAAATGATATTGTAATGAGAAGACAAAAAAATATTTTTTGTTATCTCAGGCTCACCCCCGAGGCCAGAAAAATAACCATAAGAGAAGAGAAGGATTGGATTGAGCATAGCATAATACAAGGCCTCGTGTATATAACTGTAGACCAAACAATGTGAATTGGAAAGAGAATGCAGTAGCACACATGGTTTTGTATTACTKGACATCATCCTATATAATTGCCAATAACTTCCCACTAAATAGTTAAAATATTAATCTTAGCATAGTTAGTTAGTATGGTTAAGCACACCATTAGTATGCTTTTAATAATATTTAGATTCTCAATGATGTACCTACCCTCAATATATGTTGATATTTCATTTTCTCCAAACTCTGAGTGAAATGGCTTTTTAGAACCTTTTTCAGATTTGCTTAAAAATGTGTTTGGGTCTGGAATCTGCAATGTCTTTTCCTCTAATGGAAATGCCAGGCTGTTAAATTATGCAAGTAAGGTTAAAAAACTCTGTACTGCTACTGTTTGTCTTCCAAAAAAGAAGACTACAAAAAGGAATAATTGAAGATTAACAGTTTATGTTTGATCTTTCAGAGAAAAAAAATACTTTTTTCTTTTTTTAATWGGTTATCGGCAAGTCTTAGGACTGTTAGCTGTAGTAGTATTTCTTTAAAAAGCAAAAATATAGTGAAAAGAAATCCAATTAATTGTCACTAGTATGTGGAAAACGTAAGGCCTTTTGCTCTCTGGAGAATKATAGATATTACTACTTATGATATTTGCTGTTTAGGATTGGGATGTTTTTCRTGTTTGGATTTGGGGAGGGTTGTTTGTTTTTTTRTTTGGTTTTTTCAGTTAATGTTACCTGTGAAAAATTTGTCTTAAATTGCATGACAGATAATTTCAAGATGATGTTGATTTGGGTGGGAGAGTTGATCTGCTGGAGGGTAGGAAGTTCTGCAGTGGGAATGGACAGGCTGGATTGATAAGCCAAGGTCAATTGTGAGGGGTTCAACAGTGCCAAGTGCCAGGTTCTGCCCTTGGATCGCAGGCAGTGCTACAGACTGGAGGATWAGTGACTGGAAAATGGCCCAGCAGAAAAGGACCTGGGGATTCAGCCTGCTGAATATGAGCCAGCCATGTGCCCAGGTGGCCAAGAAGGCCAATGGTCTGTATCAGAAATAACGTGGCCAGCAGGACCAAAGAAGTGATTGTCCCCCTGTACTCAGCATTGGTGAGGCCACACCTCAAGTGTTGTGCTCAGTTTTGGAGCCCTCACCACAGGAAAGAAAAGACACTGCGGTGCTGGTGTGTGTCCAGAGAATGGCAATGGAGCTGGTAAAAGGTATGGAGTAMAACTCATACATGTCTGAGGGAGCTGGAATTATTGTGGCTGGAGAAAAGAAGGATCAGAGGGGACTTCATTCCTCTCTATCACCACATGAAATGAA
This sequence comes from Mixornis gularis, assembly GCA_003546035.1. Taxonomy (NCBI): domain Eukaryota; kingdom Metazoa; phylum Chordata; class Aves; order Passeriformes; family Timaliidae; genus Mixornis; species Mixornis gularis. Next base: position 6,518,062 of record QVAJ01000014.1, on the reverse strand, counting down.
AGTGTAGCTAGGTGGTGTTGGTCCCTTCTCCCAAGTAACAAGTGACAAGGCAACAGGTAATGGCCTCAARTTGTTCCAGGGGAAGTTTAGATGGGATGTTAGGAATAATTTCTTCTCTGCATGGGATTTGTTTTGGAATGGGTACCCAGGGGGTGGCTGAGTCACCATCCCTGGAGGTATTTGAAAAATGGGTAGAGGTGATGCTTAGGGGCATGGCAGTGTTATGTCAATAGTAGGACTCAATGATCTTAAAGATCTTTTCAAACCTGAAGGATTCTATGATTCTTTCAGGTAATTCAAAAGGTGAATATACTTGATAAATTCCCAAATTGTCTGAAAAGCTTTGCATATACTTGAACTACTAAAAAGAACCCGCAGTAGGCGTAGGCTGCATGTTGTTCTCTGTGTTTAATGCAGGTCTCACCTCTCATGAATCATTCTTTSAAGATCCACTACAAGTTTATTTGTATCACTGAGCCTGTGAGGATTAGAGGATATATTTTTGGCATCAATATAGCTTATATCGATGTTCTCTGAAGGTTAATTATTTGTGGAAATAGGAATGATATCATAATTTATTCTGGGCCTGATTCCACCACTTTTATGCCTTCAGAGCTGAAGCCAGAGAGAAGCCCAAGTAAATCAGTTAAGTCCCTCATAAATAACATAGTAGTGATCTTGAATGAGAATGGAAAAATCAAGTTCCTTGCTGTCAAATTCCCTTATGACTATTCCGATTTCATCCTTACATTTTGCCCACCTGTTTAATAGTGGAGTTTGCTATTGAAGATTCTACAAATACATTCGTACCACAGTCAGATGGGATTGCTTATGAATGCTGCAAATGAGAAATGCTAAAGCTATTTCTCTTCCTTCTTATCAGAAAGGGCAATTTCAACACTACAAAGGAAAATATTGTGAACTATGTTGTTTTCTGCTCCTTTGAAATGTTTGCATCGTATTCTGAGTTTCTTTAAGAAAATCATGTCAGAAAAAAGAAAGGAAAAGGCGACAACTTTTGTGTTTTATTAATATAGCATAAATAAAAAGCACACAAACAGTTCTGAATGGAAGTAGAGAAGATGAACAGCAAAAAACTTGCAAGAGGAAATTACTGTAAGCCTTGTGGTTTKTTTCTGGTTCTTTTTTCTCCAAAGCAAAGTATTTAATATTTCATTCTCCTCTGGTTTCAACCAAAAGAACTAAGTTACTGTCCTAAAGGTATTATTAAATCCTGCAATTCTAAATTATTATCAGGAAGCACTGGACATAATGAGGGCCAATTTTGGCTCTCAACCCATGTACTGAAGCCTGTCAGCTGGAAGCTTGGGTTAGAATTTTAGGTTGCATTAACTACATTTATAATACTGATTTCATATTTTGTAAATGAGAATGTTTATAGAACAGGAGCTAATACATTAAATTTTCTTTTCAACGTGAATTCAAAGATGTTTACATAATTTTGAATAGCATTATATAAATGCATAAATATGTATTTTCATATATACACATAGACAATGACAAAATTCCCACTCCCAAGCTTCAGCAGTAGCTTTGAATTTAACTCTTTATTTGCTGATGAAAATTTCCAGTAGACATATTTATTATTTCATTGTTACTACCCATATCTTTTAAATCTCAGAATCTGCTGCTAACAGTTAGCTTAAGTCTTAGTTTTCTCCAGTAAATCTTCCTCTACATCATTATGAGAAACCAGCTGAATGGTAAAGCTTCACCACCTCATGAAGCTCTATTTATTTCAGTTTCATTTAACTTTTTGTAAGGCAGATAGAGAGTAAACTAATTTACTTCATCTTCATTCATTTCATTTTGACATAACTCCAATTCACCTCTGTATTTGAAGTAGCTTTTTTTTTTCTTACTAAAGAGTAATTTTCATAGCAAAAAAAATTCATGCTTAGAAATTACAATAATGAGAGAAAGCCCTATTACCTGTGGTAAGTTTTACTTACAAGTTCTTTCTCCCAATTTCTCAGATATGTTCAAATGCTTTTAACAAGATGGAKAATGCTTAATGTCTGTGCTGGTGTCAGAATGTCAACAGATAAACTATGGGCTGTAAACTTAAGCAAAAGATCTCTGTGAAATTAGAAATACTCATAGTAGAACGTCAGTAACAAAAGAAAGCAGAAAGATCCTTCTTCTGGAAATTCTGTCTTTTAGGAACATTGATAAATAAGATCTGCATTTAAGAAATTCTATTTCTATTCTCTCTCCAAATTTTTGTTAACATCTGTGATTGGAGAGGTACCTGTAATCTTCAGAACATAGGATTTATATGGACAGTGAGTGCTAAGAATTTAAACTCAGTGTGATGAACTSTTTTGTCTTAGGAGAAACATATTCACATCAAATGGCACATTTGCTTCTGATACAGCCATACCCACTGTGATAGCAATCTAAACAGGTGAAAATCCCACAGGTAGTACTAAAGGTAGAGCAGGCGTAACTTGCTAGTAAGTTAAAGAGTTCAAAATAAAAGTCCTGTCAGTATCACTTTGAGATTGGATAATCTATTTCTGGAAATGAAGAAAGATTTTTGGCTATAGAGATTGCCAGATCTTGAAAAAATATTATGAATTTTAAATTTAAATGTCAAAATCAAATGCCTGCATTGTAGACACTGACAAGTGAAAAATCGTCCTATGTGCCCATCACAGTCCATGGAAAGTGGCAGTCAATTCTGTGTCAAACATGACTTTTTCTAGCAAGTTAATTCTGCTGTTTCAGAATTGATGTCAGCTACCATTTGAGATCTCCYAGAAGACTTCTGACATCCAGAAAGGGTTTGCAGGTAAAGAAACCAAGACAAATTACTTACTTAATTGGCAGCTGAAGCTCAGGTGGGATRTCATAGAGAGCATTTAATGTCATTAGATATATATACAGAAGGAACTGAACTATCATGAGGTGTCTATATGAGGATGGGATTAACTAAATCTTACAATAGCTTTTCTCCAGGATTGCAAAGGGAGCCTGTGGWGATTAACTCAAGTAAAGATATCTGCCATGTAGGTGTCTCCATCTGATTGGTCAATTACGTCATTTTATCCTGGGGGGGAAGGTAGTGATTTCTAGGAAATGAATACAAAAATTCTGAAAGTAACAGAGAGTTGGGGATATATAAATCTAAGAGAGGAATAAGTCTGAGAGTAAAAGAATTACATTTASGTGTCTCTAGGTTAGTAGGTATGCAAGCTCCCCATATAGTTGATAAACATCTAGTTATTGAAGTAAATGTAGTCCAGATGATCAACACTATTATTGAGTTTGCTTTGAAGTACACACATAACACACTATTTAGTTCCTGAAATATTTGCACCTAGAGCTCTCYAAGTCTCATCTTCAGAGGCAGATAAAACAGGTCTAACAGGAAACTATCACACTTCTGGAATCGAAGATCAGAAATATACACCAGAAGAAGACYAGACCTGACTATACTGGCAAGTATAGAATTCAGTACAGACAGTCTGTTATTCCAAGTTAGTTGTAATTCTCCACTTAATTATTTGCAAATTTAACTCATTTGTGTCTATGTGTCACTAAAAGAATGTGATATTATAAAGCACTGTAGAATATATTCTGATGAGGTAAACAGCATGCTAAATTTGGTGTTGGCAATAGTAACTTTTATGTTGCTGTCTCTAAACATACAACTAATTAGTTACTAAAGAAAAGTGTTGGTTAAATAAATTTCAAAAATATACTGAAATACCTAAACTTTCAGTTATCAAAGCCCAAAAGATGTGCTCTAAAGACCTCACATAGCTTAATTTTACTCCAACTATTAGCTTTGACAATAATTAGTGCTAACATATATGTTTGTGATGAAATGCTCTTTTTATCCTTTGCATGTGCTCTCTTTATTACTTTCATTTTGTCAAGTATTTTCACAATATATATACAACCTAGCTTTGAATTTTTTTCACATTCAATAGCTAAGGCTTTCAGAAAACAGTGACACCACTAAGGATGCTAGAAAACTAGCCTGGTCTTGAAGGCCAGGACCTTTGTACATGTATTTTTTTGCAGTGGATGAATTGAACAAACCGATCCCCTTTTATTAGCGTTATTGCTTATATTGCTTATTTTCCTTTCCTATTTCATCATGAAATAACTTTTGGCTGTGTATGCACCTAATGAAGAATCAACATTCCTAGCTCTACAGTAATTTTATCCTTTTAGGCAAGACCTGTAAGGATAGATCATCTATCCTTCCTGCTTTCCAGAAAGTCACTTTTCATACTTAATAGTATGAAACATATCCCCATTAACTGTGGGAAGACAGRTAAAGATAGTRTTAAAGGCAATCCTGGCTCTGATAYATTGCAGCTGTGTTAATTACCAAAGAGTGGGAACAGCCTTGCCCTCACAGCTGGGTGTGATAAAAGAGTGAGTTAGTTGGTAGAGAGTCAGTTGGAGTCTGCTGGCTGTGCTGTGAGGAGGAAGGGACAGGAGGTTGTGTGAGGGACAGGCAGGGTTAGGTGGCTGTGCTGGGGACAGGAAGCAGCGAGCTGGGACTGCAGAAGGAAGAGAGAAGAAGGAGAGAAAGAGCCAGAGCTGTGTGTAGCTGCCCATGGGATTGCTACATAGAAAAGGYATGAAAAGACTTCTAGAWWACATGATGCTGATACTTGAAGCCCCCAGAAGTTTTTATTGAAGCACTTTGAGTGCAGTGTCCATCTTGACTGTGACACTTAATGAATGCTAAATGATACACAACTAAATAAAATGTTTACACTTTTTATGGAGACATGTAGAAAATCAAGTTTTCAAATAATCTTGTATTACACTTCAATAGCACTGCAAAAAAAACCCAAAAAAACAACAAAATATCAACAACCCTCTTAATATGAATATTCTTTTGAGTTAAATGCAGCTTACATCTTTTTGTCTGATTATATTGGTTGCAAAATGGTTTGCTGCCTTTAGTCTACAGATTTACTGGAGACCTGGCAGGTGAATTGCATGCCAGAGTCATAAATTGCATAGACAGCACAATCCTGGGAGAATTAATGAATTTTTGTGGGCACAGTAGCTAGTGGGGTTTTTTAATTATTTTTGTTTAGCTTTAGTTATTTTATTTGGTTTTATTTGTGTTGTGGTTGTGATTTTCACTATTTATTTTTTAAAATGTATTTGTCATAAAAATGGCAGATTTTTTGCTGCCCTGTAATTRAAGTGCAGAGAGTAATTTGAAATGTAAGATCTTTTAAACAGATCTTGAACACATTTTCTTTTCATTTCAATGATTTTCTGGTTCTTGGAGGGTCTCTTGACAGCTGTCACTGAGGGAGATGAAGAGTGCTACTTATTTTTATTTGGTGATTATCTTAGCTGACATATCTTGTCATTTCAGGCATGGCCAGCAGTTGAAGAAAACAGTCAAAAATGCCCTTTTTTCACTAGGTAAATCCTTGTCTATGCTGAGTTTAAGGCTTCTTAAATCATTGTATTAGGGACTGTGGTGTGGAATGCTCATATCAAGAAAAACAATCTACTGCAAGCGCTGGAGGGGAAAAAAAAATTAGGATGTAACTTGAAAGTGTATTGAGCTCAATCTTACAATGACAAATTATGTCAACTCCATATTTCCTATTATCATCTTGATTTCCCTGACGGTGTGAAAYGCATCAGGCAGACTTTAAAATGTGGTTAAAGTACAATAGAGTCAACTTTACCACATCCGTCACCATGCACTCCGTCTGATTAAATGAGTTGGTCTCTCTGCTGCAGGACCTGAGGAGTTCTGCCAACAAATAAGAACACAAAGACAAATAGAACAATAAATAAAAAAGAAATGCATATTTGTGACTTCAGGAGCTTTAGCTGTTACTATGAATTAAAACAAGCTTCTCTGATAGCACATATATCTGTTTAGTGAGAGATAGTTTAAACAACTGTATAAAAATGCCAAAAGTCTTAAAATGGGAGGGGGACTCAACTGTCCAAAGCAATATTTGTTAGAAGAAAATGTTTGTAAGGCTGTTTCCAACCTGTTGAAACAGGACTAATTTGTGTGACAGTTTTTAACTTAAGTTAGTTGCTTCTTTTCATTATATCAMTTTTTCATAACTTTCATTTTATTACTGAAAGAATTCACCATCAGATATCAAGTAACTACAGGTGGGGCAAGATTACCATCCAGATATTACATTTGTTTTATTAAATTGAGCAGATTCTGATTTTGATGCTACATTCTCACAAAACTCTTTAGTGAGGGTGGGAATAATTTCACTTCTTTTTTCTTGTCTAGATCTGAACTGGTTGCCCAAACCAACCATGTCAGATAAGATAGGTCTACCTCTGTGCTACAGAACCACAAAATTAATTAGGTTGGAAAAGAACTTTGAAATCATTGAGTCCAACCTATGACCAAACACCACCATATCAACCAGACCATGGCACTRCCTTTCAGGCAGTTGTTGCAGAGGTCACCACTGAGCTTCCTCCCCTCTTCTTTCTTCCTTTTCTCTCCTCTTCTCTCTCTCAGCTCCCTCAACTGTTCCTTATAAACCATGTGCTCCAGACACTTCATCAACTTTGTTGCCCTTTTCTGGTCCTACTCTAGTACCTCAATGTCCATCCTGAATTGAGGGTTTCAGTGTGTGGCCTCACCAATGCTGAGTGCAGAGGGATGACTACTTCCCTGATCCTGCTGGCCACACTATTGTTGATAGAG
>QVAJ01000014.1:6494474-6510519 GCA_003546035.1 Mixornis gularis | reverse complement strand
CTCTTTTGTGTCGTACTTGCGACAGGTCTCCAACTGGATGTGCACCATTCACCACTACTGGGTGAATGAGCTATCCAACTAGTTCTTAACCCAGTGAGGAGTGCTCCTGTCCAAGCCATGTCCAAGTTTTTACAGAAGTGAGTTATAGGAGACAGTGTCAAAGGCTTTGCTGAAGTCACTGAGTTTGAACAAATGTAGTAATCTGTTTTGSGTGGAGATGACTTGCACTGTGAACTGAACATTTCAAAGAATTTTAATACACTCTGCTCACTACAGAGYAATTGTAGTGACTATTTAGGGATACTTCACACCATAATTATTCCAGGTCCTATTCAGATAGGATTCAATGCATTTTTCTTATCTACGAGTTTCAACATCTTTATGGTGCATAACTTTTAGAAAATAATTTTTTTAGATTGCATGTAAGCTTAGCCTGGATGTCTTCTCCTGTGTTGTTTGTGCAGTTATCAACCATATGTCACTAAATTATACATTTTTCCTTTCAGAGCAAACTGGTCATGATGTCAAAAGCATTCAGATGCACTGATGAGAAATAGTGTTATAAAAAAGTTCAAGGAATATGGCCTGTTTCTAAGAAGCAGTTATGTCAGGATTGCAAGATAACATTAATTTCTTACTTGTTTTATACCAAAGTCAGGAAAAAGCAGTGCTARCCCATATTTTATGTGATCCACAAGGACAGAAGAGGACACATGCGTGCTTGTCCAATTTAAACTTCTGGTTGGATGGATATGAAAGGTCTTTCCCTGCGCACCTGTGCTCCCATTTTCAGTGTTATAAGCMGCCTTTAGATGTGTGTGTATGTCTGTTTAGACAGACAAATCTTTTTGTACTGGTGAAATCTTTAATGAGAAGATTGAATACTATGGACCATGAGCTTACATGTCATTGTAAATACGGAATGATATAAGCTGTTGTAAACTTGGAAGACATGGACAGTCTTGTCATAAACATTTGATTGAAAATAGAATATGAAGTTCTCCAGAATGTACCACCATCCATTAAACACATATTTAGAACTTCCTAAAAATTAAGAAAAAGGGAAAAAACTTCATTTTACTACTTCATTTAAATTTGCAAGAAAAGTGCTTGCACTTCCTCTCAACTTTGATCAGCCGCAATCTCACAATGAAGTATGCTAAATCTGTTCCTGGATAAAAGCATAGTCATTCTCTTGATTCATAYATTCAAGATCTCCAACCACCCTATTCAGTAATACTGGGCCACATCCTACCAAGACAAATGAGAAGTATCTTACCTCTAACTTTCCAGAGAAGTATTCATATACCTATGTATCAGTAAGTGTACTGGAATAGAATAAATAAAACATTTTTAAAATAAGAGCTAATGGAACACATAATTAAATTTCAAATTATGATAGAAAATAAAGAAATAAAACTTTAGGTTTGGTGTGGTATCCCTTACTTTACTAGGCTRTRGAACACATATCAACAYATTGGTGGATTACTTCARGAGAACCGAGAAACAGAAYCAGGGAAAGTGGGGGCACAAACACRATACCCAAAGAYACATCCTGAGATGTCCACSARGAAGTCCCCRGTGCAAAGAAAATACTGTCCCATGCAAAGAAGATCCAAAACCTGGATCAGACAGGCCCTGCCAAGCAAAAGCAATTGTTACAAAAATCTCGTGATAATTACAAAAGCTGGACTAATCTTGCATTGCTGAAATTATCTCATTGGTAAGGGTTTATGGGGAGTGCAAGGACCCTTTAATACAAAGAGCTTTTCTGAACCTGGTGAGCCTGTGCCTTTTTCTCCCATTAGGTAGGAAATTACACCTTGAAAGAGACTTCCYTGCTACTGCAACCCTCTGCAGAGCATGAAGCTGTTGAACAAAATGAGGATGTTTCCCAGTGAGGGAATTCCCATCCCAATGAGAATGTCGCACTTCCAAATCTAAATGACTAATTTGAAAGGCCAGCTTTAGAGCCCACCCTCAAAAGTAGCAGAGCTGGTAAAAGAGACTGCCCATGGCTTCTATAGAGCATATTCAGCCCTGGCCTGAAGAGAGGTGATATGTAGAAGAATAGAAGTCTTTTAGCTGAGAGCAGGTAGCACTGTATGAAGCTAATGAAACATCTGAACTGGGTGTAGAGCAAATTTGTAACYATTTATATCAGTTGTTTGAATCTTGTGATTATGCTCAGTTCCATCCTGCAACTGTCCACATTTGTGACTCTTTGTACGCAGCAAAGGTTTTGGATTGGGTCAGTACTGTCCTGCAAAATAAGTGYAAACTCTGCTTTGTTCAGACTTCCTAACTTAGCGCAAAATCCTTTGGGGATGGAATATGGAGACCTTGCAATCTATACCCAATCCAAAATCATAGGCAAAAAATGATAGTATTCAGTTGACTTAAATTATAACAACAAAATATGTTTTGCTGTCACAGAAATCACTGCAGGAATGGATCTGAAAAAATCAGAATTCTTAAGCAARATGGTGAACATTGTGCTGTCTAAAATTGTGCCCTTTRCTGGAAGTYRCTTTGAAAGCACAAGCTGTTTCRGAACTTGTTTTATATTTCAGTCCARTGGCCAAGAATATTTGACTAATGTGATAATCACCTTTTGGTTGTACTTAACACTGCTATTGTGTTTGGGGAACTCTTGCACATTAGCCACATGTGCCTCCCACTGTGGATCCATGTCTTATACAGTCACTTTATTTCAAGTGCTTTCTTACAGTAGTGTGTAAGATGTAAGCATCCTGAATTGCAAGTTAGGTTGACACTTGGCATGAGTTCGGATTGGCTATCCATTTTTTAGCAGCCTGGAAAGAGGATTTATGCCTCCAAAGCTTCCAACTTTTAATTTTAGGGTATTTTTTTATTTTTTCTTTTTTTTTTTAATCTGCTAATCATTTAGCTTTTAATGGCAACACAAGTAACACAAGTTCATCACCTATATTCAAGAAGAATTAAGCATATTTTCTCCCTTCTTTCTTCTTCTGCATGTTAACCAGTTTCCATAGAATAAAAATGTGTCCAGAAACTCTAATTTGATGTCCCAAACAAGTTCACTTCTTCTTTAAAGGAAATGTGGGAAGTTTTATGAAAAGTTTTCAAGAGAAAAGGGACAAAATATTGAAAAATCGTTGTAATTTTGTTTCTAGAGCACCATTTTTTCTGAGTATTTTTTATCAGTAAGCAAAATAATTTAAAATATAGGTGGTTYGGTGACAATCTGTTTAAGATCACTACATGTTTTTAGAGTGCTCCACTTCCAGAAGATATTTCTGGCAGATATTGACTAACAGGCTTAGGTGACTACTATGGAAGAGATTCTCAAAGCAATCWTATTAGTTCTACTGGGAATAGCATCTAATTTAATAACTTACTCTTATTGACAGAAAACTACAGAGCATACAGAAAATTTTCTATGGAGAAAAGTCACTTAGCTTCAACAGTAAGAGCTGCAAGATGAATTAATATTCATAATTTCAGGTGATTTTCATAATAGTTCTAAAGGTAAATTAAAGCAAAACCAACCTGAGCCAGTGCCCCTAACTTTAGGCATCTCTCTTACATCTATAGCAAATAAAGACAAGTTAATGGAGGGAAATGGTCTCAGTCTAAGTCAGGTGTAACCCTTGAAAGATATCTACTGTCCCTCATACACTGAACAAGATTTACTTATTACAGTAATAGGCAAACCAGAACCATTAATTACTTTCCAATAAACCAAGACAAACCAGCTATTATTGTTTTTGCCAATTTTCCCCTGGAGGAAGTTGTCTTTATGGTTACTCTGTCTTTTGACATCCTCTTTGGTGGTGTTTTTTTGCTCCCAGTTATGACTTTTGTGGTACTGTGCTGTTTTTTTGGTTTTTTTTCCCAGCTTGGACATCTGAAGCAATTTAGAATTTTAGGGCATTTTACTCCTATGTTGGCTTTATACCATGACATTCTGAAAATGGAATAATCTTAGGAYCATGCCTGAGTATTGTTTGGAGAAGGCTGGTTGCAGCTGTTCAAAACAGTCAAACTTGAGCTAAGAGCTAAGAATAGGCATAGAGAGATTGATTTCTCTTTCTTTTCCTCTTTTATTGAGAGTATAGCTAATAGTATGCACTTTCTTGTTATAGCTTTTTTCCTCCACAAAAATAAGTACACAGATAGAAATTCAGCATTTAAATTAGCTGGAGTGCATCCCACCTTGAAAATTCAGAAGAAGAATCCCCTGTTATTCTTTTTCTTGTTCTTCTACACTTTCTGAATTGATTCCTGTTCTTAAAGACAACAATTTGTTGACATTTTCAAGTATTTGGGACTATATATTTAAAACAGAGTTGAGCTGCATATTTAAATTCCATTTTGTTGTCCTTTGTGGTAAACTGCAGAATTTAATTTAGTGGCAAAATGATCTAACAAGCTGTTTGGGGAGTGAAACTATCTTAGGATAGATAGAATGTTGAGGCCAATGTTCCTTAGATGGAATATTGAACAGCTGCTTAATCAAAAAAGAAATAATTAAAGGAGTGCACCACACAGATGCTCTTTGGTGGGGTTGATTTAGAGTTTGTGGATCTACCCAAACACTTGTCCATTCACACACATCAAATTTAAATGTGCATGAGCAGTTTTCTGCAATGTATTTTATCAACAGAGATTGCTTATCCAGTARAGAACATCTGTGATGGTGGAGGAGAAAAAGAAATTAAGGAGGTATGTCCATTCTGTGTTCATTTACTTTGAAGACTTTAGGAATCTACTTCCACCAGAGAAAAGCCCAGTAGTCAAGAGTGTCAGCACTCTCCAGAACAGCCCAAGAGTAGCCCATTCACTTTCAYGGCTGTTAAAATAATTTTTTGCACAGCCTATTAAAGCATATTACAATTGCTGTCTATTGTATTCAGTGATCATGACAAGTCTATATAGTTGCTCTAACTTAAGGCTCAAAAAAAATAAATAAATTCATTTCACTCTGCATTGTCCACGGACACTAAAAAAACCCCTAAATGCCATGTAAAAGCCTTTATTGTTCAAATTTCTTCTACAYTACATGTTTTAAAAATCTTGGGGTATTTTTTGRTGTGCTMTCCTATACAGRCAGGGAATGGGATGAATAAACTGWCAATTTAGAGGTCAGTATATAACTWTGCAGAAAAATTTGAACTTGCTTCTCAGATATTATGTTGTTGAAGTTCTCAGCAAAATAATGCCATGGGGAAAAACCCCATTTTCAAAGCTATTTAAGTGTTTGTTCATGCTCTGGTGGCACAAGAAATCTATTTAAATGTAAATAATGAAATGCTAGAAGGCATGGCTATTGGCAGTAAACCCATGAAAAATAAAGGCAATAAAATTTTGAATGAGTGCATTAAGACAAAAATTATGATATACCTTCATCTTATTTACTTGTGTTATATACACTGGGTTATATGGGGTTTTTTTGCACAAACCCATAAATATACATATACTTTATCTCCTTGTGATGTTTTTTTGGGTTTCTTTGGGTTTCTTTAAATAATTAGTTTTACATCCCCTCAGTGCAAAGTTCCTCAAGAATTAGTTTAATTGGTGTCAACATTAAACTGTATCAAGTCAGTAAACTTTCTTTTGCTAAATGCTCAGATTTCATTGTGAACTTGAGTTAGGAAATTTGAGCATTTATGTTTCCAAGTAAGTTAAAACACTTTTAAGGCCTTTAAACTAGTCAGGGTAAAATTCCAAGCTCTCAGGAAGGACATTTTCCAATCTTGTAACTGTAAATTCTCCTTTTGCCACATAATGAATTCTTACAAGTGTCAGTGACTAGAGCATTAATTACGTTAATTCTGGTAGGCATTCAAACTTAAAGCTTTATTCCCTTGTCTGGGACTGTCAGGGAGAATATTAGTGTCAGTTTATTAAATGTTTCATTTAGTCCTGTCTCTACCATCTTCTTTCTATGCAGCCATTTCTGTTCATACCCAGTAATCCTTCTGAATTGGAGATAGGCCAGAAAAGACATCACTGGGTTTTAGTGTACCAGTGGAAGGAACTGCAGTGCAAGGACAGATTGTTATTTCATATTTAATCAGCAAAGTGACTGAGACTTTTTATTCCATATTGTCAAAATGGAGGAGCAAGCCTAAAAATAAGGAAAATAGTTTGTGAGGAAAGAATACATAATACTGTAGGAGATACTGTCAATTAGCAGATAGGCATGGGGAAAACGATGATTAAAAAACCTGATAGGAAGCTAGAAAAGCAAAGTTAGAAACAGAAGATGAAAGGCTGAACTACTTGATTTACATAATGAGAAAGATAGGATCCTGATGGAAGTGATGCAAAATATTCAAGAGATATAGGAAAATTTAACGAGGAGAAAAAATTATCTTAAGAAGGATTTTAAATTAAGATTTCTGGAAACCAAAGAATTCAGCTCAGTAAATGTGGTGTAAAAGACTTTTAATTTCTAGACTAGATGGCCATGCACTGATGTCTTCTTTGAGATCAAGTGCTACCAACTGGTTCTCAGGTACAGTGCTTAGGGCAAGTGCACTTTATATCAGATTTGTCTCAAGGATTTTGGGACAGCTTCAAAATGGAACCACTTAAGCAACATGTGCAATTAAGTCTGCATTGTTCAGCCTCACTTACTATTTTACAAGATAATTTTCCCCAAAGGATGTAGAAGGAATGTAAAACATACTAGAGGGGGAAAAAAAATCAAAAAAGCCCAATGCCCCCACCATCAAACAAACAATCAGGCAAAAAATATTAAAACAAACCACAACAAACCAACCAAACAAACAAACAAAAAATACCCAAAAAACAAACAAAAAAAATGACAGGGAAAAGAAAACATAAACTGTAAAATGAAAATCCAAATGTACAATAATAGAGTTCAGCGGAAGCAGATGAAGGCTTTCAAAAATAATTTACAAGTACGCTGGGAAATTTGCTGCCATATGGTGAAACACTCTGTATGTTTGCCTCTGTTCTGACATTTGAATGTAAATTGGTAAAGGATAAAGCAGAGTTTCAGCCAGTTCAGATTATGGGACTGGTATCTCTCTACTGTATCTGACTGTACCAGTTGACACAACCTTGTTGTGTTGTCTGCCACCTCTTATCATGCAGGCAGCTGAGGAAGAATGGGATATTCTGTATTTTTCTGCATGCATGGCTCCCTTTGATGCATTTTCTTCTGGAGATGCACTTAACTCATGTAGCTCCATTAGATTCTGTAATATCTAATGGTTAATTGACTTTTTAAAAAGAGACCTGAACATCAGCCTTTCTACAATTTAAGACCAGTGGCACTCTGAAAAGCTATGTGAAGCTGTGGTGTGCTAGCAAGGATGAGGCAGAAACAAAAGAGCAAGATGTGCTGACATTAAAAATGAAACCCTCCTTACCAAAACAAGCAAAGAAAGAAAGAAATCACATTATCTTTCTGACTTTTGCTTGAATGATTTGGAAGCATAGAAATTACTCAGTACAGCTTATTTTTATATTGACCAGAACTTCTCCCGGGCCATTTTTTAGGCTTTAAACACCTTACTCAAGTGCTGGGAGGATCTGATAAAGACACTGAACTCTTTATCTTCTGGTAAGATTGTTTCAGAGAATCATCCTGGTACTGAACAACTTTTCACCTCATGAGACTGCAGAGTAAGAAGAGAACAAGAGGGTTGCATAAGAAGCAGCTACAGTCTAGCTGACTGCTGTCATTATTTTAAATTTCACACTGCTGCTTCTCCTGAAGGCAAAGCTACAGTCTCCTCTTCCTTTGCTGTTGTAGTTAGATACCCAAAAGAAGCAGATGGGTCAAAATTGTTCCATCTGCTTTTTTTCTGTCATAAACTGGAAAAGGCATTTGGATTTAAGTAGAAGACTCATAACATCAAGTCAAGAATTAAGGAAAACTAGAAAAAATGCATTTTGCTTGTTGTCTCTCTGAGAGGTTGTGTATCTCTTGTGTATTGAGAAGTTTTAATTTGGTAAACAAAGTTTTCTCTTTATTAAACACACTTGATATAATATTAGTTRCTACTTAATAGTTGTTATGTTTTGAAGTTGCAGCATTGATATATTTTTCCCTACAAAGACCCACAAAAATATTATGGCTCAAAAATTTGTGTAAAAATGAGGAAAAGATATATTTACTATATGAAATGCAAAAGTTAGTTGATTTTTTTTTTCTTGTGTTAAAGAACAGGATATGGTAAAAATATTTGATCATTTTACACAGATATTAAAAATTAAGCACCACATGTTGTTATGGTAGCTTGGCACTTTTTACTTGTTTGTTCTTTCCAAGCAACAGATTCCTAAGTGATGAATCCTCAGTGAAGTCTCAGTAAAGAGCTTGGACTTTGGTTCAAGTGTTTATGCAAAAGCATTATGCAAAACATGGCCCTGAGTTAAATGTAAAGGAGGGAACTAACTAACTAACTAACTAACTAACTAACTAACTAACTAACTAGCTTTACAAAAAACAAATCCACAAAACCATCAGGTTGAACAGGAATTATTGTCAGTGCAAATATGTTGGAAGTTCTGCCTCTCTCACCTAGGACAGCTGACCCAAACTGGTCAAAGCGATATTCCATACAATGTTATGTCACGCTCAATACATGAACTGTGGGGAAAGYTGTCTGGAGTCCAGTGCTCAGGAACTGTCTGGGCAGCAGGTAAGCACTGTACACCACTTGTTTTGTGTATTACATCCAACCTTTACCCTATACAATTTACATCATGCCTGGGTCCCATACTTTTCAATATATCCTAATTAATCACCATGATTTTTCCCTTAGCCTATGGGCTATCCCTTTAAAATTTCTGTTGACTTCATTTAGTCAATCACTTTGGTCTCCATCTGTAACAGTAGTCCTTCAGGGAAAGGGAGATAGTGTGTGGTGGTGAATTGTTTTATGCTGAAGCCAGTTCTGTTTCCATGACCACTGCATTTGTCCAGTTCTATCACTACTATGGTTGCTTTATGTCCYATCAGTGGTATTAAAGTAAAAATCACCTATATTAATAAGGAACAAATTTTGATAAAACTGTGTTTTAAAATGCCTGGCTACCCCACTTGGGTAGAGTGCAAGAGTTTAATCTCAGGGTCATGGGTTTGTGCCCCATGCTGGGTGGCAAAAAGGGATGGTGTGGTTTTGTCTATCAGGCACATTTTGCCCCCAGCACTACAACCAGGGAGAGAATCATAAAAACAAAAGAAAAAGTTTTGGTTGCAATAAAGGCTGTTTAGCAGAATAGAAAATAAAGGGTAAATAATAATAATTGTTATTGTTAATTTATAGTATAAAAACCAGTGTTGTACAATGCAATTTCTCAAGACCTGCTGACTGATGTCCAGATGGTTCCCAAACAGTGGCCCCCAGACAGCTCTCCCACTAGTTTTTGTACTGAGTGTGATGTCATATGGTATGGAATATTCCTTTGGTCATTTAGGGTCAGTTGTCCTGGCTGTGTCTCATCCCAGATTCTCGCAGTCCCCAAGCCTCCTTGCTAGCAGAGTGTTGCCAACCACTGGTTGCAACAACTGAAACATCAGGGAGTTATCAACATTATTCTCAATCTAAATCCAAAACACAGCACTGTACCAGCCTCAGGTAATAAAGTTAATTCTATCCCAGCTCAACAAGGGCAAAAGTAAAAGGAGAATTTCACATACTTTTCTCACACTGTGTAAAAAAAAGGAGCTCATACTGATTCCATGAAAGCAAGCTTTGGTAATGATAGCAGAATAGAGCACAGTTTTAACACAGCAGGATGACCTGGAAAACTGCAAAGCTGGAACCTGAGAGCCAGTTAAGGAGCACATTTATACTCAAATTCCTTTTCMTCATGCATTTTCATCTGAGCCCTAACCATATCCTTGTAAAAACTTCAAAACTTAAAAATTTTGTTATAAGCAGCCATAACTCCCTTATTATTCCCTACCCCCCCAAAAAAAAACCCCAAAAACCAACAAAAACAAACAAACAAACAAAAAACCCCCACAAAAGTTAAGACACTAGACTCAGGAGGCAAACTACATAAAACAAAAGATTCCTACACATGTTCAAGTCCTTGTCCTACTTGGGTCAAGCAGAATGACATGATTCATCTCAGTTTAACTGAAGTTTCATCCAAGGATTGCTCCCATAGGTAGGTGTTATGTCTCTGATGTCTCTRAACTCCCTAGGAAGCTGGCAAATGCAGCTTACCCCATCTGAAAGTGCTGTGCACACTTAGAACAGCACAGATGGGTCTGGTAAGAAAACTTGGTGTCTGTACTGCWGTTACTCGTGTGAGAAGAAAGCTGCTGAGCTGAACTAGATAACAAGGATGCTKCTTTCTTTCTTGGCAGAATTCCCATTTTACAATTTGATTTTTTTCTCTGTTTTCTAATTACACAATCTTCTTAAGAGTAAGCACACTCAGTTTAATGCAATTAAGGTAGAGAATTTAAAGATCCTTTGTAATTTTGATTTTTTAATGGCTCTTACAACAGTGTTTTAGACCTTTGTCTTTTACAGGTTTTTTTGAGTAAGATCACAACTAAGTTGTACCAAAATGTCATGGAACAGCTGGCATCCTTTGGTTGCAGATGACTGGCACTAAGGATCATCACAGATTGGGGAAGTGCCCATTAAAATCACATAATTCAAGATTTTATAATGCCAAATTGTAGCATGTCATTACATTTGAACAGGCAAGGTTTAATTGCTTGATCAGTTTTTTCTCTTTTCATGTGTTGCATCATGACACTGTTCTTAAGATAAAGCGCCTTCTTCTGTGTATTGTAGATGATATTTTTAAAATCAAAGGAATTCCATCTGTCCAGAATGATACTGACAAATATATTTTTTAATGGATAATTGAGATAATGGCAAATTTGGAAGGGATCGTAGAATTATCCCAAACTCCTTTAGAAATATRAATGCAAATGAATGGGCTTCACATTTTTTGAACAGTATTGAGAAGAAATTTCCAGATTTCTGCTGTATTAATTCTCAAAAGAGTCTCAGTTTTGTGAGTTTGAGGTCAAAAATGAGCAAAGTCCTGATGAATCCCAACTCTAACTGTTAAGAGAGCCAAGGAACAGAGACCTCAACACACCAGAGAAAACTAGGAAATATGATCCTTTTATCAGCCATAGACAGACAATATTTTTTTAACTGAGATTATGCCATATCTTTCTTTTAAGATGCAGCATTTTCCTCTGCTCACAGATCACAATAAGTCTTCCTGATTCAATACTTAATCTTACTGGCTTTTTCCCTTCCTCCCTTTTTTCCACGGAAAGTTATGAAGTAAATAAAAACAAACAAATTWAAAAAACCCACAATTCAAAACAAAACTACAAACAAAAAAAAGCATTTTTGTTTTAAAAAGTGACACTACTAAATGCAATAACAATAAAAATGTTTTATTTACATTTATGGATATTTTTCACATGCTAAAACAAGTTTTCCACTTTCAATTAATGTTTTGGATTCATTTGACATAAAGTTTCATAACTTCATACTTTGTAAGTTAATAAAATATTGTAGTATTGACATCAAATATATTTCAGACTTTTGAGTTGGCATTTTGAAGAACAATTTTCTAAATCTTTTTAGACTACTTTTATGACAGGAACATAATAAAGTCACCCCAGGACAACAGGTAACTGTAGCTGTGTATGGTATGAAATGAAAAAAATTAGTTATCTCAAGAGGAAAAAAATAAAGAAGAAAATCTTTCTGATCTTCTGTCAACTCTTAAAACTAAGGTTATAACTTCCTTGCAGACCATCACGAACAGAGCTGTCTGTGGCAGTTTTTATAGATTCTTCTGATAGCCTGTGCAGYGATTGACCCAAACCTTGTTCCCACTCAGTTTTTTGTTAAAACTAAAATCACTTGTGAGACAAGTTCTTTTTATAATCTTGAAAGATCTGGATCATAAATCACATGGCAGTCAAAGGAAGCACAAAAGTTCTATAGCCAAGATCATAACACAATTACAATACATTAAAAAAAATCACATTTAAAGAGAAATAGTGCAACTCCATCTGCTTTGGGCAGTGTTTTTACAACAAATTTATGATCTTTTTACAAATTATAAATATCATCATCTTACGAAGTACTAACATGAAAGTATTTCAAGATAATTTGACACAATGAATGCTTGTAACATCATGAAAAAATGTGCAAATGTGATTCAAGGTGAAAAAATATTGAAAAAAATTACATTGCATCTGCTAAATTTCAAAGTTATAGCTACTGTCAAGAAACCAAGCAGTAAAGAATAGACAATGTCCTTAATTTTCCATGTAAAATAGCTCATGAAATAATTTTACATCATATTTCTAGTACTTATTCTCCTGCTGTTGTGTATTAATTTTGCGCTGAACTGGTGGAGTGCAATACACTAACTTATGGGACTTACAGAGAAGTCTGCTGGAGGAGACGTCCATCTGCAGTCCATGGAGCACCCCATGCTGGAGCAAGTGGAAGGCCCATGGGAGCCTGTGACTTCATGAGACGTTTATGCTGAAGCAGGTGTTGGAAGTCTGTGGCCCCATGGAGAGGGAAGCTTGCACAGGAGCAGRTTTGCTGGCAGGACTTGTGACCTCCTAGAGTGCCCATGCTGGAGCAAAGTGTTCCAAAGAGACTGAGGCCTGTGGAAGGAGCCCACATTGATGCAGTTGATAAAGGACTGTCTCTCATGGGTGGGATGCTGTGCTGGAGCASGGGAGGAGTGTGAGGAGAAAGGAGTGGCACAGACAACCTGGAGTGAACTGACTGCAATCCCCATTCCTTTTTCCCCTGTGACACCTGGGGGAGAGGGAGAGAAATTAGGAGTGAGGCTGAGCCCAGGAAGAAGGGAGAGATGGAGGAAAGRCGTTTTTAAGATTTGTTCTTATTTCTCATTATCGTACTCCAATTGGATTAGTAATGAGTTAAATTATTTTAAATTATATTATTATTATTTAAATTATATGGAATCTTAGCGTAGCGTACATAGCATAGTTCACCTTATCCTCCTCATGTAAACTTCTCTCTTGTTAAAAAGTCCTTCTTTACAACTCTATGATACTGCTGAGACACACAGACAGTTTTTAATTTTGTTGTTGTTGTTGTTTTTCTGCATTTTTCTCCAATGGAAAGAGTACTGGCAGCATGGAATATTTCAAAGTAACTTTTGGAGGTTTTTCTCYCCTTTAATGTAGTTTTATGTCTCAGTTACAAAGAGTTACAAATTGTATAACAAAAAGTCTCTGTAGCCTTGCAGCTAYAAGCAATTACAGTCTACCCTGAAAAGGGATGTACTAGAAAATCAAATTAGAATGTTATCATGTAGAAGAAATGTGCTGTGTTTTTCTGAACATTTTTAAAATTCTGTTTATTTTTCAATAGCACAATAAATGTTAAGGTTTTTATTTCCAGCATTTATTTTTACATAATGAATACTATTTTTTCAGATKAATTGTAATATTTAATTTTCCTATTTTTGGTATAATTGCAATAGCAAGCCTTCTAGGACTTCAGAGGACCATTATTTGTCATTACCACTTTATGATACAGCTGAAATTTTCTCTGAGATGAGAAAGTTTAAAGTACAAAAAAAGGTCATAACCCTAATTGTGCATGTTTTCTTTTACATAAGACAAATTGGGGGTTTTGGGTATTTTAGGCTATTGATTAACTCAGATTAATATTTTGATCCTATACTTCACTAGCAGAAAAATAAAAGAAGATTCTGATTTCCATATTTATGTTAGAATAATTTTACTCATCTAGACAAGGGGGGAAATCTTCTTTTAATCATGTTCACTTTGGCTCATTGTGCCATTTTAGTTGCCATAGGTAGCAATCAACTGTTTGTGAGATTACCACTATCTTTATTAGATTTAATTACTACAAGGATATACCTTCTCCAAAATGTTACTTAGACAGTGGCAGAAAGTGACTAAATGCAGCTGTCTTGAGTTTTGTAGTTGTTAGAGGTAAAACAGTATTTCTTCATACAGTATGCACATATGTGACAGTATAAACAGTACATCGGACTCATTTGGAACACTGCTTACAGTTTGTATGCAGTGAATTTGTACTGCATTAGCACTAAATGTGATGCACAAAAGTGAAATATGAAAGTATGAAGGATTTAAACTACCAGTGTATTTCATACCAGTTGGACTCTCTTGAAGGTTCTAATCATAAACTGTTCCATTGTAGTAGGATAGAGCCAACCAATTCATACAATGAACAGGAGAAGYTGTTGTAGCTTAAGTATGCTGGATCTTCCTATGCAGTTTTTCTACTATTTATCAGCAGAAATGGTATTCCTAAATTCTGTAGTTATTTGAAAATTCCACTCTTABAGGATTCACTCACTGAAGAACCTATTTTAAAATTTCCTTTTATGTCCTAGTAAAGACTTTTAATTGAGTAGCGTGACTATGAATAACAAAGTGTGTAAYGTTGATCTAATGACCTTGCCTATATTTAAGTCTGTGGGATGCTCCCTTTGATTGTAAAACCTCAAAGATCATAGGCCTAGCATGGTATAGAAGGCATGCCCAAGAACAACTATTCCTTCTCCATGATTTGCAGAACTGGATAAATATAGCTGATCAATTATATAACAAATTACTGGGGTTTTTTTTTGAAAAAGTAACTAAAAAATATTGCTTCATCTCAGTAATGGTAAGAAGGTGGCCTAAAACCACTYTCCATATCCCTATTTTTAAAACTTTAATGATCGTATGTAATATTCAGAGTTCAAATACCGATTTTTGCATGCTTAAGATATATTTTTTATCTTATCAGTGATGAGGTACCTATGCTTGACATATGGTAAGCATCTGATTGTAATACATTTTGCTCAAAAACACAGCATGCTAGTCCATTTACTTAAGCTAGAGTGCTGCAAGAACTGGGAAACTGGAATAGAGATTAGTTTTGTGCATTAGCAGGCAGTCTCTGAGAGGGTTTGTTGCTATTATTTTCCAAAGACAAGGCACTACAGAAGACATAAAGCCAGCCATAAAGGAATGCATTCAGAGTATAATAGAAAATCTGAATCTAGAGTATTTTGATCTTTGTTTGCTTTTATTTCCCTGAATGATGCTTCACATGGCAAATTGGTATTAATATTTTCTGACTTAACACTACTTCTACTTCCTGATTTTAAACATCTGATGTAAGTTTATTTTCATTTCTTTTCGTAGCCCCAGGACAAACTGAAATCTTGCTGCTGCTTATAAAGAGAGAAAGAGAAGAGAACATGTCCAACAGACTGATGCTAACATGCTATGAAATCCATAGACACTCTTGCTCCCCGAGGAATAGGTGCGGTGTTGGTATCATGTTGCTGAAGTTCTTTTTCTTGAATAAAATTGACAGATATGGTTTGAACCTTACAAGACATTGGAAACAGACGGAGGCAATATTAGACTTGCTGACATTAGGGAAGATAAAACACTGGAATGTCCTTTTTTGGGTAGGTCTGAGTGCTGCAGTAAAAACAAATTAATAAAGGATAAGCAGTGGTCTCAATTAAAAAAAACATTTTTCTTCAGAATTTTTCTCCTACCTGATATTAATTTGTTGCATAAAATTTCCACATAAGTCACCTGGAAGACTGTTTTKCTTTGGCTCTAATTAGTACAAGTTTTGTTCTCTATGTAAAGGTGCAAGGAGGTTTTCTCAGGATTCTCCCTACATCTGTCAAAGGACACATGAGGTAATATTTTTAGAACTTTCAAAAGGCTTCCTGAATAGCCACAGGATAGGAGTCTAGTGACTTGCATGGAAACTCTTTAACTTCAGGGCACAGTCTTTTCTGAATCTGTACAGAAATTAGCAATCTATTTTCTGAGACATTTGATATTTCCATCAAGYCACTTTACCACCTTTTTAATAGTAGCCTTGCTGAGAAAAACGGGTACTTCAGTTAGACATCAGTGCTGTAAACTGACACTACAGCCCTTAATCCTCTTCTGGATTGAAATTGTAGCTTCTTTCTTTAATTTTAAAAGAAGGGTGGTTGTTGTTGTTGTTTTGTATTTGTTTCT
>QVAJ01000014.1:6481474-6494384 GCA_003546035.1 Mixornis gularis | reverse complement strand
GTACTCAATATCTTGTACCTAATGATTGATTTTACATTGCTGGAGCTGAGATTCTAATCCAGAAACTGAGAGAAATGGAGAAGAAGCAGAATTTGGGACTCCCAMTTTCAAAGTAAATGGGCCATTCCTKGGGCTATAAAATTAATGAATCTTCATTAATGAATCTTCAACTACTCAATCAAAGTAACTGGAAGTGTACAGACAATGCCTTCAGGCAAGTAGTTAGGACATGTACATGGCAGATGCAGCAGAGAATGAAGGGGAAACTGAGCCTGGGCACTACATATGGGTATCTTATTGTGTAAAACCTGCACAGCATCATCCCCATTATGAGTGAAATTGCTTGTACCTGTTATTGGCAGGTATTAGGCATTTTTAAAACTGCTGTGAGAAAACCTGTGATGTTCTGAATTCAATACTGTGATCCTGCACATGCTGAGAACTAGAACCTTAGAGAGCCCCCTTCATTTTTTCAGATGCTTGAATATCTAACAGGTTTCCAGAATATGATTGTSCAGGACAACAGAATAACACAAATGCCACTTAAATCTTTGCTATATCTCAGCAGAAGCCATTGTACTGGGTATTTATTTACTCCTGTAGTAGCTGTCACTGGAAGAAAAAAATATTAATTATTAAAACAGAATATCACATTAAGATCTCACATGAAATAGGAGACTGAGTATCTGATTTTTATGTAATGGAAAGTCCTGTAAATAGTAAATACCATTTAAATGGCACAAGAGACTACATTACCAAAATGAATGGAAAATTAAATTATATCTAAATGTTTCTTTCATTTAATTATACTTCATAAACCTTCCCAACAAGCTTGTTTTTTTGGAGAGACTTCGTGTTTAGTTTTTATGTTACRGAAGTTGTAACAGATTTTAGGTTAGACTTAGAGTATTTTCCAAAAATATAAGTAAAAAGACAAGAATTTTGTGACCTGAATATGCTTGCAGAAAGGAAACTGCTTTTGCAAACCTGCTTAAGTTAGTTGTGTGACCAAAGCTAGACTACAATTTCACATCTATATACATCTTTTTAGACAAGGTAATGCCACTATTATTACTTGTCTCAGCAGAAAATTACCTTTTCCTGKGCTTTTTGCTAAAAAAAAATCCCTGCAAGTTTCTTCAATTTTTGAAGACAAAATATGTCACATGAAACCACTTGCTCTTTTCCCTCTAAAAAGATAGGGCTGTTGTTTAGGTGCTGCAAGAAACTGCTCTAATTATTTTCTACAAGTGTACCATTAGCCTGGGAACAGCTAACTGCCTTTAATTGCGGGAAACAGCTGGGTAATTAATGCTACCCAATTAGTATAAACACTTTAGAATCTTCTTTGAATCCTCCTGTGGCCCTCTTGGGTATCATACCTSACAATTTGAAAACAAAACTGGAGAAGAAGTTGTGAAATCTACTATTAAAGGCAGAAAATTTAATTTCTGGCTGACAAAAATTTATACATCCTTCATCATAGTCACTCCCAGTGCTTATTATTATGATTATTTATATAGCGCTAGTTATCATCCATCGTGTCATGTTTGTACATTGCTGAGAACAAGTAGCTTGTGTCCAAAAGTGCTCAGAATATAAGACTTCGATTATAGTCCATAAATCCAGTGATTAGTCTATAAATCTGTTGGCCTGTCTGTAGCAAATCTCTGTGGAGATATCTCCAGAAGAGATACAGGCACTTCAGGCTGCAGGAGTAAACAAAACTTTTTGAAGAATGCATGGCATGGGGAAGACTTGAGGAAAATATTGTAGAGGTTTTTTTGGGTCTTTTGTTTGGTTTGTTTGTTTGTTTGTTTGTTTGTTTGCCTTTTTGTTTGTTTTGTTTTGTTTTACCCTGTGAAGAAAAGGAACAAATAAAATGCAACATTGTCCATAAAGTTAGGGTTTATTTAGTAGACTAGATTTCTACTGATGTTCTCCCAACATTTCCTCAGGGTTGTCTGCACTGGATAGTACAGCAACAGAGTAAAGTTACCTAAGTTTTTTGAAAATAATATGAGATAGTGACTATAGTTCAAATGCAAGAATAGATCAGGCTGTGATAATCCAAGAAACTGCCCAAACGAGACTGTTTCTTTTCTAAGACTAGCTCATGCAAAGCAAAATCAGTTGTAGCTGAAATACTCTRCAGTCTGAGCTCTGTGTATGTTTGGATCACACAGTTACGTGCTCATGGCCAAAACACAGAACCAGAAATCAGAAGAACTGTCCTTTCCTGTATATGTCTTAAGCTCCTTCAAAAACATAAGGAGAACACTGAATGTTTCACTGAAGTTCAGTCTAGCATTTGCTAGTGATAACAATGTATGCACATAAATATCTGAAAATAATTCAGTTACTCTAGGATTCTTTATAGCTAGTCAAATACTRATATGCTTCTTTGTGTATGTCCAATGGGATGAAGTACACAGAAAGACTGCACTGGTAGGTGGGAAACAAAGTGATTTAAATATTGCTTGGGGGTTATGTATTAGAATGAAAATTAATGAAATTCCCAATWACTCATTAGAAAGAAAGCCAGAAAGCAAACCCAACTTCCATAATCAATAACTGGTTAGACTATTACTGACTCGTAGAATCCTTATTCGTTCAGTGMGAAATTATGTTTGAAGAGGAAACTCTTAGTAGAAAACAAGAGAGGAATTTTCAGAGCCCACAAATTATGAAAAGCTTAGAAATGTAAACAGGATGTTGCTGACTTTCAATTTGGATGGTTGAGTTTTTTAAATACATTCCTCTGAAATTCCAATCATCTGTGAAACATATATTTGAGAACAAAATATCTGTGAATTGTGTCAAGTTTATTTCTAAAACCTTTTGTTACCTTCTTTATAACCTGACAGATTTCCCATTAGCTTATTTATTTTATCTTGATTTAAACTACCTTGTCTTGTAAATCCAAGCCTATATTAGGTGAAAGACTTAAAAACAGAAGCACATAAAATGCTCAGAGACAACCATATAAAACTGCATTAATTTGTCAAGAATGATTTACTTCACAAATCATGCACGCGGTTTGTGAAAAAAAAAAAATCATTTTAGCATGTAATTTAAATACTGAAGCAAAAAAGTAAAGCCAAGGAAAAGATAAATTTTGCTGTCTACAATTAACAAATCAGATGAAGTGACAGAAAGCACTTTAACAGTATAAATAGGTCTATTGAGTAACAGACAGATACAAAGTAGCTATTTACAAACCTGTAAATTTTACTGTGTTGTAGTTTTCAACAATGTGAACAGGAAAGATTTATGAGCAGTCCTAATTTATTAGGCTAACAAGAGTTTTCTGTAATGATATCCTAAGCCAACATAAAGAATAAAGTTATGTCAATTACTAACTGTAATACAAATTCTCAAGAACATTCAGCAATAAAAAGGATAGTAACCACCTTTTCAAAATTTGCTAAATATAGTTATTATTTCTCATATGTAGAATGTACCACACAGCAATATTTTTGTCACTCAACACTACTTCATTACTGTGACCATTAAAATGGCCAACATAATCTCTGAACTTAATTTTTTTAGTTTTTATTGGAAGAAAAAATACTAAAAGGATCRCTCTTAGCTGAATACACTGAAAGTTAAATAATTCATCATTGCTGCTTGCCATTATACAAGAACAAGTATTTTGTTGAACATGTGACATTTACTGAACTTTTGCAAAACTTTTTTAAAAAATAGTCTGTTTCCAAGAAGACTGATTACCCTTTTCTGTATTGTAATGCCATTATACATTGCATGCTTTTGTCCTAAAAGAAAGTTATCAATGAAGCACTTCTATCTTGATTGGTAGGTGGACAACAAATGCATAGAATGCACCGCAGGGGAAATAAAAAAAAAAAAAAAAAAAAAAAAAAAAAAAAAAAAAAAAAACAAAACCAAAACAACAGCAAAACAAAAGAACAACAACAACACAAAGCCAAAACCCCATGAGTTCAATGAATGAACAATCATCTAAATTTTCCCTGCAAGCTTTGTTTTATTTTTAATAACATTTTGACCACTGTAGTTTAGTCAAGTGATGTCTTTTAACTCTATTGAACTGGGATTGTAAGACATATACAAATATCATGATGATATTAACACTAAAAATAATACRTATATTATCTTTCATTAAAATCAGAACAACCCAAAGCAATAAACTTAGTAATAGCCAAGACACCAGTTTTCAGACACAGAGTCTAAGCAACAGAAACAACTTTCTGATTTCTTTGGTTTAGTAAGAAGTGAATTGTTTTCCTTGTTGTCTTAATTATACTAAAATGACCATCTTTCACCTCCCTTCAGGCCATTCCTTGCCTGTGTGTATCCTGTTGTATCACTGCAGTACAGAGTATCCCATTCTTGGCTCTTTGAGAGGTACAGGTAGGCCTCAACAGAGCAGAAAATTGAAAGGAACTAATATCTGGACATTGGACTAAATTCTAAGTTTTCACTAATGATGATGGGAGTTTTAACCTATAGACCATTTAAAGAAGACACCTGAATTTAGTTGTTTTAGTCTGTGCTAATTTAAATATGAAATCCATGCTCTTTTTCTTCCTTTTTTTTTCCTATTGTCCAGGCCCACTGTAGGAAATATGAGGCACTTACAAATTCCGTTCTTTCCTTTGAAATGCAGAATCTATCAAATAAGGAGAGGACTGTTGAGGCTGAGAAGAAAAGGCTCAAGGCAAAGTTTATCAAAGTGTATAAACATCTGATGGGTGATATCCAGTAATAGGCTGTTACTCTCCAGTGAGACGCAAGTCACAAATATAAAAATAAATTCCACCTAAATGTAAAAAACCCCTTCTTTACTGTGAGAATGACTGAAAACTGGTATAGATTTCACAGAGAGGCTATGGGATTTCCATTACTATATTTATCCCAATCCCAACTGGATATGGCCCAGGAGAAACCTAGGTGACCTTGYTTTGAACAGGGGGATTGAAGTAGACAACCTCCACAGGTCCCTTTGGACCTCAACTGCCCTGTGATTGAAAATAGTACACTATTTTAGCAGAAACAAAATACCTAAGTTGCTAAGGCTCATATTGATTTTCAACTGTCCTCTAGGAAGGACAAATAATCTTTAACCGCTATGAATCATAGAAAGTTAAATGAATTGCTGCTTTGTGTTTTGGTTTTGGGGTTTTGTGGACTCTTTTCTTTATTGTTTGATTTCATTTGGTCCCGGTCTATAATGTCAGACAATCCAAAGGAATGATATGTTGGTTAACTATAGATACTTTAGAGGGAAGGGGTTAGAGGAGGAAAAATATCCACTGCATAAGCAGTGTTATCAAGTCTGTCTTGTCTTAATAYGAATACACATTTACTTATGCACTCAATTATTCAATTTGGAGCCTGAGAAATTTTAAACAATCATTAAACTGTAATTTCTTAGTGGTAGTATCTGTTGGAAACATAATACAAAGATTTGAAAGGGTATTTGAATAAACAGGAGAGTTTAAGAAATACCTGTATATAAGAAAATGTGGATAACTATATTGCCTTCTAATATGCTTAGTCTGTGACCTTTCATATGTAGTAGAAAGTATTACAGAATTATAGGGTTGAAACAGATGCCCTCATATTCTCTTAGTACAACATTTGCCATTCAGTTTAAAAACTAATTGGAAAACTTTTATATCCTTAATTTTGAAACAAATTTTTGTTTGTATCTGATTAATTTTGAAGTTGTCCACTTCATAGTCCATCCAAAAATCATTATCTCAGTCATGGGCAGATAGTAATTCTCTCTTGTGTCCAATAAATTGCTGTCATTGTCCTTTGAGTGAGACAAATGCACCCAGAATGTTAATCTGTCTTTAGTAGCATGAGCCTTGGGGGCTATCTCAAGCCAGACTTCTAATTTTTTACTTAGGCAATTGACCAATCCTCCCTTTGAGGAGTTCTGATCATATTTTTATTCCTGCATGTCAAATATATATGTCATGTATATCACATGGAAATTCAGATCTTCAGAACATGAGTTGGAAAAGTCTRACTGTATATTGCACAACTTTTCATTAATCCTGGTACCATTCAATCTGTCTGTCTCATCAGCGGTTAGTGAGAACACATTAGAGAGAATTTCACCTTAAAATACACATCTGATATTTCATCCTTGCCTTCTTTTACTTGAGAATTACAGTGTTGTAAAACTCAAATCACTGGCCATGCAAACTACTATAATGGTAAAAAGYGAAATGCAGAAAATATTTCTGATTCTGCTGCAAAGCTAGATTTTAAACATGCACCTTTACTCTTCAGCCCATTAAAGTCAGAATAATAAAATTTCATCTGTGAATAGTGTAGAACTATTGCTCACTGATGGTTTAGGTTGTGTGCATACTTGTTGTTGTAGTCATTGTTCCTTTGAAGTGTTTCTGTTTTCACATGACAAACAGTTACTAAATTTTGTAGGTTGTGCCCCAGCTGACTCAAACTTTACTATGTGCTTAATTCATGTGGTTTTGTACCTGAAAAGACAAACTGAATCCCAACCACAGCATTGTGATTTTTGTTAGAGAAATTCTCTCACAGGACAAAGAATTGTGTGTTGAGTAGTCATCACTTTAGAGGAGATAAAGTTAAAAAAAATCACAGCTGCTCTTGTTTTAGAAGTTTTTATCTATTGCAGATGTATTTTTTTTCAAGCTATTCTTTCATGTGCTTCACCTATACCTACTTCCTGTGATGACTTAGTTATTCAGGTCTTTTTTTAGGTTWACAATCCAAAATAGCGCTTGATTTCACCTCCGAAACAGTTTAACTCTTTCTTGCTTTGATTAGTAGAAGGAATTGAAAACTTTCTGTGTGCTGTCAGTTCTCTCATCACATGTAGTGCATAATTTAAAAAGAAAGCTTAAACCAGAGATTTCAATACATTTTTAAACTCACTCTCTTTGTATATTCTTTCCAACCTAGATCTCAACCAAAAAAAAAAAAAAAAAAAAAGGGTGAAATAAAGATTAATGTTCTTTCCTGCCTGAAAGTACAAGTTCAAATTCTCATTTTTTAACTTAGGACTGGGCTGTCAACCCATAGCACTCATGCTTGAGAGGGTCACTTTCCACTGGTCCTGGTAAAGCTGTGATACTGTATGGAAGAAGACAAGATCCACAGAAACAGAGAAAAAGTATAATTTCACAGTGAAATGACTAAGATATTTACCTGAGAATAACTACTCCCATTTTCGTACATCTGTCCTCAGTACAACTTCTGCATTTGCTGTGTATAGGTCCAGTTTTTATTGATTTCARTTTGCTCTTATTCATTTAGTCTTGGGAAGTAGTCAGCATGAAATATGGAGGAATAACACCCCATCCAGAATGGAGCATATGAAATGTAAACATTTAAACTTCTTTTCTTTTTTTTTTTCTTTTTTTTTTTTAAGTAAGGTTTACAGTTTGGGGCATTTTTCCATCCTGTGTAATTCTTTTGGGACTTAGAGTCATCTCTTATTGTTATACATGCCGGACTGGAAGTTACTCCTATCTCCTGATTGTGTCAGTTTGTCCAAGCACTGAGAGGGCCTGGGGGTGAGTTCTGAGCTCTGGAGTATTCAGCTATGAGGGTGAAAGCATTGTAATAACCTACTCTTGACTTACTTAAACAAAAACTGAACAAACTAAAGAGTCCTGTCTCCTCTGCTTTGTTGTAGCTGTTTTCTTCACATGAAATTTTTAAAAAAAAAAAAAAAAAGTATAAATGTATAAAGTACCTACAAACATCAGCACTCCTGGTTTATTCAGTCCTCAATGACATATCATCTTCTGTGCTGAGAAATGTTCCAGGAATATAGTAATAAGTCACTCTTTTTTCTAAGGCTTCGTGTGGCAGAGGCACACTAGGTAACAATCAGACTAGGACTCAGCAGGGATTCAATTTTACATAGTAGCAAAATAATTACTTCATAAAGCAAAGTGATTTTCATTCTCCCTCATTTCCCTCATCTCACAGAGACAAAAAAAAACAAGTAGTAAATGCAACAGATACAGCCAGTAGTGTTACCTAATAGACTGACCCAAAAAGTTAGAGAAGTAGGTTGTTTAAGAAGCCAGATTTCAAGAATCAATGAAAAACCAACATTTATAGGAGCAAATGTGAGCTAATAGTTGTGTGAACTTGCTGATTATATATGGATAGTACAATATGACACTCCACTACCTCTCCTGTGGAGCAGAGTGGGTTTATTGGATATTTTTTTTCAGTGGTAGCTGTTATCTGTGATAATATTATTTTCCCTTGCATTGTTGCTACAGAAATTTTCCAAGAAAATAATGTTTAATGTCATTCTGAATGAAAAACAAGTTCATAGCTGTGTTAACCGCTATATAAAAAACAGATACAGAATGATGGCATAAGGCTTTTTCATTTGTTTTTGATGAAACAAAATAAAACCCCCAAAACCYAATAGCACCCTAAAACCAGGGAGCTCTCTTAACTCTAAGAGAAAGTTTCAGTGTAGAAGCATTATGGCACAGCGAACTAAAATGTAAACCATGACAAATCTGGTGTCTTCATATGCCACTAAACAGCAGTCCTGTTACGTTGACAGATTCCCTGATTTTGTATTTAATCCTCTCATCATTCATGACAATTGCGTTTTTACATAAACAGTGAATATAAAGTGACAAAAAAAATAAAGTCAGTGCAGTTTCTGCGCCTCATTTTATAGCCACAGATGTAGTGAACTGAGGACATTAAAACAAATTCCAAAATTACCACGATGGAGTATCCAAGGTAACTGCAAGGCTCTTTGACCTAGAGCTCCACCTAGAGAAACGTTCATGAAGAACAAGCACTGGTTCAYTTGTCTAAATCTCGGTATTTAAAGTTTATGGGGTTGCTGTCGGCCACAGGTACATTTAGCTGCTCAGGCTGATGTAAGGTGGAGGCTTATTTGCATTTTTGAATGAATTTATTTTAATTAGCACAGAACATTCCTCCACTTCTTTTCCCTGATGATTTAAGAAGGTGAATAGCCATATTTAGAATGCTATAATTTTGAGACTGCTAAAAGTTACGTTGGTTTCATTTTTATACAGAAATCCTAAATAAACACCCCCCTAAAAAATAGGATCTTTCCTTCTCTATTCTATCTTCATCTTTTACACTATAAGTGATATTTTAGATAGATTTCACGTCCAACCACATAAAAGGCTGTTCTCCAATTAATATTAGACATCAGGCTGAATCATAATGTTATGTTTTCTGGGTTCTGAGGATGAGTAAGGCATAAATTTAAAACTGATATTTTTATTTAATTAATAATATTATGATCAGGAATGTGTCAGAACACTTCAGTAACAGCACCGATATTTTGGGAAAGAAATCAACAGAGACTAAGATGACTGAAAGAAAAAAMCAAAATTTTTTGCATTTTTTGCCTCTGCTCTTTTTGGTGCTCCATGGAAAGCAAGGGGCAAATACTGCATCTTATTTGCAAATACTTCATAAACCTGAGGAAAATATTCTGTGACAGTGGTAGAAAGTGATTTATGCTAATTTGTAACCAAAAAAAAGCTTACTGAAATAAGCATATTGGGGTAACATTAATACTAGGGGAATACTCTCTTCAATATAAAGTCACATTGTAATTTTAATAGCATTTAGCATTTCATAAATTACATACTTTTTTTTTTCCAATGGGCTGCAGACCACCATTAAAGAAGCAAGTACTAGTATAATAGTGCTTACCCTAGCTCTTACCTTTCCACATCCAGATGTCAGACACAAAAATAAGAAATATTCAAACTCTTAAATAAGTTATTATATTGCAAAGAAACGGCAGAATTCTAATAGTCTGAACACTGAATGAGAGAATGTCCTTCTGAGAAGGTAGGTTGGTGAAAATAAACTGTGAATATACATGGAAGAGTTTTATTTTTGTATCTATACACATGAGAGAACTGCTAAAATTTTTCAAGCTAATATAAAACTTAGCTTTCCAGGACTTTGCACCTTTAAGAGTATTTTTATTTGGTATTTTCCTATATTTTTCTTTCTTTGTCTTAATTTCTTTAAAATACAAGATCCAGCAACATATACCTTTCAATTGTCCTGAATCATTATAGCTACAACAGAGAACAGTACAGCTTGAAAGGGCTGAAGAAGGTTTCCCTTCTGCCACAGTTTGGGGACTCAGAGCATTGAGTGCTGAACAAAGAATGTGGCTCTGGGATTTTCTCTTRCTGAGAATTCTCAAGTGTGGGAGAGAAGAAGATAGTGGGTGTGTTAATGCTCTGTTTTGTTTCCTCATGTCATTCACATCGTGGAAAAGATAATTTGTGTGGGTGGGAGTACATATATTTGGGTTATTAAGAATGCGAATGCAGCTAAAGAGCTTTCTGAGACTGGGAAGSCTGACCTGCAGTGACAGTAAATCATATATATAATTTTCCTTCACTACTGTAATCCATGGATTTTGTTTACCAGTTTCTATATTTGCCAAAAATAGATTTTATTGGAGGAAGGGGAGCAGTAAGTTGGATTAAAAAAGCAACAAATCCATATAGCATCTCACCCTTAGGTAAAGCCTGCTAATGCATGGAATATTGTTGACCAGGGTGTATGGAGGGAATTTTTATGCATATTTACTCATTTTAATGCTTGTGCCTTCCTAAGGCAAACATTCATAATTACCACCAAGTGGACATTATAATCTCCAGCAGAACATAACTGGCAGTTTTAGGGAAGGAGTACACTCAATAAAAAGGCAAATTCACAGCTGTAACAAAAAAAAAAGCTTCCTTTGAACAATAGCCTGGAAGGCTTCACATGCCCTGCCACTTGCAGCCAGGTTTTTAAGCTTTTGAATACTCTTTGCAACTCAGTTTCTCTGAACTGSTGGCTTGGTGAATATGATTATGTTGCATGTGTTGCAGATGACCTGTTTGTGCTGTGGGAGTCTGATGCATTTAATTAATGTGCCCTGGGGAAAGGCAAGCTGTTTCCTGGGGGCAGTGAGGTAAGGAAAGGTAATAAATAATGGAAAAGAGATTTGGAAATTATGTTAGAGGACGTCTAGTTAACCCTCTTCTTCACAGTAAATTCCATAAGTGTATTGTTCCTAGCTCCCATAGGAGAAAGTTCAGCTGTTACCAGTGCACAAGAACTGTAACCTCGCATGCTGTCCCCAAAGTGTACTCTGAAAAATACAGAGATTTTCACTCTAAAGGCACAGGTAGTTTTCTGTAATTTAACAAGACAAAAYGAAGTCCTGCACGTGGGTGAGGGCAATCCCAAGCACAAATACAGGATAGAGGATGAAGGGGTGGAGAGTGACCATGAGGAAAAGGACTTGAGGGTGCTGGTGGATGAGAGACTTGGCCATGACCTAGTGATGTACATTTGCAGCCCAGAAAGCCAATTGTATCTGGGCTGCATCCAAAGCAGTGTGGGCAGCAGGGCCAGGGAGGGGATCCTGCCCCTTTGCTCTGCTCTACTGAGACCCCACCTGGACTGCAGCTCTGGAGGCCCTAACATAGGAAGGAAGGCAGTGGAATGGTTGGATTGAGTCCAAAGAGCCATTAAGTTGATGAGAGGGCTGGAGCACCTCTCCTATGAAGAAGTTCTCTCAGTCTGAGAGAACTGAGGCTGTTCAGCCTGGAGAAGAGAAGGCCCAAGGGAGACATTATCAGCAGCCTTCCAGCACATAAAAGGGGCCCACAAGAAAGATGGAAAAGGACGTTTTACAGGGGCAAGTAGTGATAGGACAAGRGGAAATGGCTTTAAACTGAAAGARAGTAGATTTTATATCAGGAAGAAATACTTTACTGCGAGGGTGGTGAGGTAGTAGAAGAGGTTGCCCAGGGAACCTGTGAATGCCCCATCCCTGGAAGCATTCAAGGTCAGGCTGGATGGGACTTTGAGGAACATGGTCTAGTTGAAGGGGTCCCTGCACAGAATGGGGTGATTGGAACTTGATGATTGTTGAAGTCCCTTCTAACCCAAACTATACCATGATCCTATGATAACATGTTGGCATTATACTGCAGTTTCTGGAAATACTCTTTCTGCAATATGAATATTGAGCGTAATGTCCAAGGCAGCTGGGGGAAAAGGTTAGAGGTAAAGAGAACAAGAGATGTAAAGATGATGAAAAATGGGCTAGGCTTGTCAATAGTAATCAAAAATGCCGCACACAAGGAGCTGTGGAATTTTTTTGGTTGAAATTACAGAGAATTCTAGTAGATTTTTTCTTTTTTTGTCTTGTCTTTCTTTACTAGGCAGTACCAAATTTATACATATCTTAGTTTTTGCCTGAGTTCCACAGTCACTGAAAAGCTTTCTTTACACTTTCCAAGAAGCACATCAATTTTGACAGGGTCTTGGCACCTGTGTCCCAAATATCCCTGAGAATGATCTAGAAAAGTGATGTAGTTGTATGTCTAATTGTTCTACACAGCTTGATYTAGTAGGCATGTTCTGAAACAATTAGAGATTCAGGTTCTACACAAATATGTTAGCAAACAATGTTGTCTGTAAAACAAACGGCCAAGTGAAGATGGGAGTGTCACATCATAAATAAGGAAAACCCAAGCATCTTGATATTTACAGAATCACAGAATATTCTGAGTTGGAAGGGACCCACAAGGATCATTGAGTCCAACTCTTAAGTGAATGGCCTATTGGTTGAACCCACAACCTTGGTGTTATTAGCACCATGCTCTAAACAACTCAGCTAATCTTGGTACTCTCAGAGCCTAAAATTGTTAGAGTGAATTTCTGAAGTTATTTTAGAACACATTATTTAGGTCAGAGCTACAACATGGAAGGACTCACAATGGGAAAACATTCTTACTGTGCCRTGTTCTCCTTACATAACTTCTTATTCATATTACAATAGTTAACCATTAAAAAAAAAAAAGTCAATCCACTGCTGCATTTT
>QVAJ01000014.1:6440081-6467397 GCA_003546035.1 Mixornis gularis | reverse complement strand
TTTTTTTGACACTTCATAAGCATTGCCAAAGGTAGTAGGAAACACCTGTCCACCTTCAGGTAAACGGATTTAACATCCTGATAGGAATTTATCTTCTCATAAATTAACTCAGGAAATTAAAGACTGAATCACATTCTGCTTTGTACTAAGACACTTAATATGTATGAAAACTGTGGTCTCCTCTGGCTTCCACCTGCACATCCTCTGACTTGTAAACTAGTTTACACTTTAAAATATCACAGCAACTGCAGTTGTTGAACCACATCCTGAACTGCATAAAAGACAGGCTGAGAGAGCTGGGTTTGTTCAGCCTGGAGAAGTAGGCTCTGGGAAAACCTGATTGAGGCCTTTCAGTGTGTAAAGCAGGGTGATGAACAAGGTGCAGAGAGACTTTTTACCAAGACCTCTACTGACAGGACAGGGCACAGWGGTTTGAAACAGAGGATAGATTTAGACTGGACATAAAGAAGACATTTTTTAGGGTGGTGAGACACTAGAACAGGTTGTCCATAGAGGTGGAAGTTGTTCCATTCCTAGAAGTGTTCAAGACCAGGTTAGATGGTATGGGAAGACAGAGATAGTGCTAAAGGCAATCCTGCCTCTGATACATTGCAGCTGAGTTRATTGCCAAAGGGTGGGAASAGCCTTGCCCTCACAGCTGGGTGTGATAAAAGAGTGAGTTAGTTGGTAGRGAGTCAGTTGGAGTCTGCTGGCTGTGCTGTGAGGAGGAGAGGGACAGATAAGGTCAGCCACTGTATGAGKGAYRGACAKGGTTAGGTGGCTGTGCTGGGGACAGGAAGCAGTGAGCTGGGACTGCAGAAGGAATAAGAAGAGAAGGAGGAGAGAAAGAGCCAGAGCTGTGTGTAGCTGCCCATGGGATTGCTACATAGAAAAGGTATGGAAGACTTCTAGATAACATGGTGCTGATACTTGAGTCCCTSTGAAGTTTTTAAAAAGCGCTTTGAGTGCAGTGGCCATCTTGACTATGATAGGATGGGGCCCTGAAAAACCTAGTTGAGTGGAAGATATCCCTATCCATGGACTAGGTGATTTTTAAGGTCCCTTCCAAATCAAGCTCTTCTATGATTCTACCATGCAGATTGCATTTAGAGAAGAGTTAGATACGGAAACAGGGAAGTAGAAACAATTTTCTTTTTCCTTGGAAAGACCCCAAATAGACCTCCTCTACTTTAGATAACTTTTTTTGCTGTTACTCTCTAATTGAAACTTTAAAAAGGTAACTTAATAGAATGCATTAGGAACTAATTTTTCACATTTGGAAGAAATGACAAGATTGAGGACCAATCTTTTGTTAAAGAACAGTTATGAAAACTGACAGAATTGAAGTAATACATAGCACAATATCTATATTGAATGCCTTATATCATTAACTCATTTCAGGTGACACGAAAGTGTAGTCTATTCATTAGGATTTTTATACTTTGAATGAKCAAACCTTTCGTTTTGAGAAAATCTGCAGTTTAAAATGACAAATTGCTTGCAACTCCATCATGTTTTCAAGTTTTAGTAATTTTTTTTCACTTTCAGTAAATTCTCTACTCAGACTGAAAAAGTACAATTTTCTTGCAATTTTTCTTTTCCTATTTAGCTGGATTAGAATGACATAGCTTTTAAAAAATCTACAGGTTAATRTACAGTCTCAGACATGACACTTTGTGCAAATCAAACTAGATATAAAAGGTAATGTTAAAAGCTAGCTCATCTCAATGAGCACTTAGGAGGATGGGTAAGTAGTGCCTTACTCAATCACTCTGTGTCCTTCTAAGAAAGGTAATAATGTTATAGACAGCAAGGGATTTTGTRTTCTCACACTCACATCACATAGATTCTATATACTGTCTCAATACTAGGGGATTGTTCTGGCTTGAGGGTATGATGAGGATGATGATGATTTGGAAGATTTTGTTTGATTATTTGTTTTGGTTTGGTTTTTTTTGGGATTGTTTGTTTGGTTGTTTTTTTCTGTTTATACCTTGTTAATTTAATGGACACAAACTGCCAAWCCCACACAAACTTTCTGTAGACAGGTTAATTAGGTTTAATCTCATTTAATTGATCTAATTAAAATCCAGTTGAAGGCCAGGTCTACTTTTTTTAGTTGGGATGGACAGGATRTGTTTTATAGGAATCAAAAGCAGAATTCAGCTACTACATATTCAGAATTTCATAATCATGACACAAAATTCAGTAAATCTGTGACTGTTTAAATTGGAATTTGAAATTTASTGGTTGATTCTTTCCTTCAAGTCTTTTTTACAATAAAGACATTTTTATTGTGAGTTTTAGTTCTGTGGGGGAGGGGGGTGTTGGAGGTTTTTCAGCTTCTATATCTCCACATAGTAAACCTCCTAAATCATTAATCAGTCTGTAATACCTGCAGCATATGTACCAATTGTTTCTGACTCTTAACAAAATTATTCATTCTTAGGAGCTAACAATCTGTTTTCAGGTTCTCTTGTTTCTTTTATGTTCTACACTATTTTACCAGGGTATTTGCTTAGATACTTGTAAGGCTTTTTCTGCCGTATCTGATTCCTCAGCATGGTAGAAAGCCTGAAACCTGCTATTCATAAATTCTTTCTAGACATTGCTTTGAGTTTTCTGTATCCCCAACAAGAGATAACWGTTAATCACATAAGATATTTGTCTACTGATTTGATTGAACTTTTAGGAGGGACATTACAAACAACAAAATACTATCCCAGACAGACTAAAACATGTTGACAAATAGGATATGAAACAAGCATCTTATTAATTTTCCCTTTGATAATAAAACCCTGCTTTTTCATGCTACAGAGTAAAAAATAATTAATTAATAATTMTTTTCCTAATCTGTGAAATGTTACAAAAAATAAGAATGATTTTTCCAAATCTGAATATTTTTCACCCACAGAATGTACTGAAAAGAATGTTACCATAATTTCTTGTCACTGACAGTGGTGTAAGGAAAAAAAATCGATTTAATTTCCATTTTTTTGGGAGAGGGGGAACAACAATATATTTCTCTTATTTGATTATCCTATACCCGACCTTTCTAGTTTAATGAAGTGGCATAATAAACTCAACAGATATATTAAAAATTCATTCAGTCACATAGTTTACATGAAGGAAAGTTTTCAGACAAGGTCAAATACAAATGAACTGGTGAGTGGGAAATTGTACACAGCTGTTATAGTTAATTTCTTTCCTTCACAGGGAATCAAGTGCTCAAGTCCTGTTTGGCAGTAAACAGTGAATTTGCAGTTCTTTTGAAAATATTTTTGTCACAAAGGTGATGAAGCCTATGCAGCTGCTTCCCACCAAGAGCTACAGTTCCTTTCCTTCAACACAGCACAAGGAGAGCATCCTGAAACAGACTTTCACCATTAACATTTATGTGCTGATGAAAGGCTGAGTTTGAAAGGCTGAAACCAGTGGTATATCCCAGATCCCACAGACAGAAAGTAGACTTGATTTCCACCCTCCTCTTTTTACTAAGATGAAAGGTGTTTGAAAAAGCACTAAGATCAGTGACAGAATATACTTTCTTCCTGTTTGCTGATATATTTACAAACCTCTACACCCACAATCACGCTAATCCCTAAGAAAAGGCATAGGCTATTGAAGCTGCAAGTTTTAAATTTACAGTCTGTATTTTTCATATTGCTGTTAGTTCAGTAAGTGAAAGTAGATGCTAAGGACTTATGGCTTTGTCTTCTTGGGAAAACTGATGATTTTCAGAAAAGTTTCCCTTAAAATGCTGTGTTTATGAACCTATCTAGTCAAACATCATATGTTTTCAAAAAGTATTATCTCTTTACAAAGCGGTTCTACATGTTCTGATTAACTTTGGAAATTTCACTCCTGTTTTGCACCTAAGGTAATATCATTGTTAAATAAACACCACACCTCAGTTCTTGTAGTTAGGCACAGGGAGAAGTTTTATCTGTACTTCTGAAGGGAACTATCTATGAAAAAAAGATTGTTAAAACTTTTTTTTTCAGAAAATAAAGCCATATCTTTTGTATGTCCTATATATGATAAAAATGTTCTCACAAAAATAATTTGCAAGCAAACCAAAAAAAAGGAAAGAAGGAATGAGAATAATATGATTTGGATTTTTTTTTGATAAATTTAGATCTTATTGCCACTGTTTTGATGTCTTTCAGCAAGAATAGATTTCATTTAGACATAATATCAATCATGTACAGGAAGGTAAAAGGGAGAGAAATGTTCTGAAGAATACTGATGGATACATCCATTTTTTTCTCCCAGATGAATGCATGAACTCAGTCTGCACCAGTCRCCTCTTTTAATATTTTAAAATAAGAAGGTGCAGTGAGTCCTACTGTTTCAGACAATGAAAATGAAAACAGGGCTTTCAGTTGCTAACAGCTTTGGTTTTTGTGGTTCTTCCTTTAAGATTTGATTTAAACATGAATGTGGTAGTCACCAATTACCCAGGACAAAAGAAATAGYAATTATATAATGGTGTTTTTATTATTTAAGGGAAAGCTGGCAGAGCAACCATAGCAAGTTCATAGCAACTTGACTTCCATTTTTCGGTTTCTTTTTTCTTCAATTTCATGACTAGTTTAGAAATCTGTGTGTGTGAGTGCACAATATAATTTTAAGGACATATGCTTTCTTTTCTTTACAGGTCACTGTTACTTTCCTTAAAAAGCTGTTTCATAGTTTAAATAAATTTCTGACACTTTTGAGTAATTTAAGATATTATTGTTTATGTAATGGATTACTTATACATACTTACTAATACTTCACACTACAGTTTAAAACAAAGYATTATGAGATTCAGTGGTTAGAATACCCATTTATGAATAGAAAATATCTCCTGTAACTTACAGAGTTTATAACATGYTAATATAAAATGAAAAAATGGTTGTGGTTGGAAGGGGACCTTAAAGATCATCTAGCTCCAACCCCCCTGCCATGGGCAGGGAACTTTCTACTAGACTATGTTGCTCAGAGCCCCATCCAAACCTGTTTTGAACACCCCCAGGAATGGGGCAACCACAACTTCTTTCAGCAACCCGTTCCATTACCACACCAACCTCACAGTAAAAAATTTCTTCCTAATATCTAACCTAAACCTATCCTCCTTCATGTTAAGGCCATTACCCCTGGTCCTATCACTACATGTCCTTGTGAGAAGTCCCTCTCCAGCCTTCTTGAAGATATCCTTTAGGTATKTGAAGGCTCCTGTAAGGTTTCCCTGAAAATTTGTCTTCTCCAGGCTGAACAGCCTCAGCCTGTTCTCATAGGAGAGGTGTTCCAGTTTTGTKGTCARCTTAGTGACTCTCCTCTGGACTTGATCCAACAGGTCTACAYCTTTCTTGTGGCAGGGACCTCRGAGCTGGATGCAGCTCTCCATGTGGTTTCACGCCTCGTTCAATGCAGCTCAGACTGCAGTTGACCATTTAGGCTGCAAGCATGCATTGCTGAGCCCTGTTGAACATTTTGTCCACAAACACTCCTAAGTCTTCCTAGGGCTAGCATCAATTCTCTACACAGCCTGTACTTCTTGGGATTGCCCCAGTCCRGGTGCAGAATATGAACACTGCCATCAGGGCTCATATGGCCTCATACAGTTTGTTAACTCAGGCATCCTTGAGGTTGAATGTACYCACAGGCCACAGCCTTAAATAC
This sequence comes from Mixornis gularis, assembly GCA_003546035.1. Taxonomy (NCBI): domain Eukaryota; kingdom Metazoa; phylum Chordata; class Aves; order Passeriformes; family Timaliidae; genus Mixornis; species Mixornis gularis. The sequence continues at coordinate 6,461,730 of QVAJ01000014.1, read as the reverse complement.
CCTTTACATTCCTTCAGTTTTGTGCTGCAAAATCACAACTGTGACAGTTCTAATTTTATTTCATATACTCTAGGTTTAAACCGGCCCCCAAATACGTGAGATTATTTAAATAACACCTATTTTTTCATTGCATCTCAATGTTTATGAAAAGTGYGTACTACAGAAACAGGAACAAGACAAACTGATTTTGTGCCCCACTAAGCACAGATCTTGGTCTGCAGGAACTTCATGCTTATGGAAAAACARTGAAGTAGACATAGGTAGTGTTAACATTCTGTTTTTCCCAGCTCTCTTTTTTTTTTTCTTATTTTGTTGTTTTCTCTTTCTTCTTATTTTTTTTTTTTTTAAGAAAGGAAGGAATATAGTAGCTTGAAGTGCCTCCATCATCACTGAGAAAACTTGGGTAAGCAGTAAGAAACAATATGACTTTAAATTTCAGGTGTAAATATGGAGTATGTAACCCTATAAAAAATGTTACTTTATTCTCTGAAATTATKCACATCTAGAAATTAAGAGATCCCATGTATCTGCCTTCTCACACTCTTCCATACTTGCCAGASAAAGTAAAGTAGCAGAGAATAACGAGGATAAAGAGAGCAGAGGCAGCAGAGAAAGGCATCAGCACAAACGCTGATGTAACCTTGCAAAGTACAAGGAGGAGGAAGAAAAAATTGTAATGTCAATACCATTTGTAATGACCGGTGGCTTTGCAAGCAGCCTCGTGGACACTCTGCCAGCACATGCCTGCAAGCATATTAAGGTGAATGCGTTTTGGGCACATGGTGAAAACTCCAAGGCATACAGGACCCCACATATTTTAGGAATGCCCTTCATCTGTACCTGCAGGCTACTGACTGGACAAACCAAATCTGCTCTCAAGGGCAATCAAACACAGCACAGTCAGATAAAATGTATCTGGCAGTATTTCTACAGCTGAATGAGTTTACAAAGCATGTCCTTGCCCAGGGCCGTATCTACTAGAAGAGTAGATCTACTAGAATCTACTAGTAATAATTTACACTCTCTAACAGTATAGTTTAAGTGATTAGGCAGGCTGGTCTCTAATGAAAGGATTAACTTGTTGCATTTCAGACTATTTTATACTGTGGCATTTTTATCATAGCTTCTGACTATGTCTWCACAACACTAAAATAAATTGAAATTCTGTCTGAAAATTTTCATAGGAAAAAGAAGATTTGAAGCTTTGATTGGGAACAGAAAAAGTGCAGTCAGGTGTGAATTTTACATGGCTTCAGAAATCTGAATAGCATACTACTTTACAATGTTTGTGAAAGTTTAAAAGAAGATTTTCTGCTTCCCATTCTCTGATGCACTTATTGGATCTGTTCTAGCCCTTAGCATATTCTGTAGAGCCTTGAGYAAATCTTGTGTTTTCAAATGGAATCAGTATGAGTAGGGGAATCATTGCTGCTAGATCACAGATGGGCAGAAACACCAAAGTTAAAGCTTGCAAGAAAAAAAAATTATAAAAAACAAAGCAAATTTTGAGTTTRGGTAATGAAAAAAAGGTCCATAAAGGGATACAGACCGCAAAGAAACAAAGTTAACTCTGAGATGGTCTATGTTCCAATACTATCAGTTATTTAAACATTTTATATTTTGCTTAAAAATAAATGGTTGTTTTTTTTTTTTTAAAGTACTTAATTTGTAATGGTGAAAAATTTGCTTTTATATTAGTCTGTTTATCCATCTTTTTTTATCCAAGGTTAATTTGCAATATATACTCAYGTCGTTACAACTTAGCAACAAATGAATTCTAGTGATTAATATTTGGGAAATCATGGGAGTAATATTCTGTAGAAGTAACAGCCATGGAACCATTAAGGTGTGGTACCTCTGGGGGATAATAATTTGGGAATGACTTTAAAATTCAATATCAATGGAAGGATGCAAGTGTGTGAGTCTGTGTCATACAGAAGTCCTGTCTAATCTTTTGTGGTCCCTGCAGAACTGTTTCATGACTGTTGATGGAAACACTGGAGCATCATTTTCACTCAGTCACAGTATGGTATTACTTCAGTATTTATATGAAGTATTTAGAACTTATGCTGATAATTTACTTGTGAGTTCACTGACAGAATGCATGATTTCACAACAAATTAAAGGCAAAGACATCAGGGAGTCCTACTTGATGTGATGATACATGACACCCTCTGAGATGCAGTATTATAATACAATCTGATGTTTGCAGCATCTCCTGGCTATAAATTGGTTCAGTAGGTCCTTGAAATCTGTTTGAAGTGCCATCTCCTCTCTTTACATCTACCTGGGRTCTGTAAAAGAGTTTTATAACCACCAGCTTCAGCCATTGATTATTCAGGGTAAAGACAATAGGAAAGTAGATGGCCTTGTGCCATTTAAATTTTCTCTGGTGGTGATGACATCACTTAAACTGTCTTTAGCTATTACACATGAGTGCATACGAGTCCATGCATAACTAAAAACCAAGAGATTTTGAAAAATCTGATTGTGGTCTACACATCAGAAAGTGATTAGAAATAATATCCAAATGGAGGACAGAGAGAAAGTGGAGATCTGCCAACTACAGCTATTTGTGGAAACATGATGAAAGAGAATTTTAATAAAAAGCATTGCTTCACAAAGACTACAGTGTCTTGCTTGAAGTATTTTCTCAGAAGTCATTAGGAGATTGAAAGCAGAGTTCAGAAAATCTCTGACTGGGTTCAGGGTGCTGCTATGCATCATGATACTTTTTTCTTCAATACACAGATTCAAGGCAGCAAACAAACAGGTCCTGGACTGCCTAACACAGGCTGCACAACTTGTGGGTTTCAGGCTTCTTCTGTGGCTTCTTCATGTTGAGACCCCAGAAAAAAGCTTTTTTACTACAATTTTAGATTACCTGATACAAAATCAGGCAGTCTGGGAGCATAATTCTCTAGGGAAGCAATGTAGTACTAGTCCAAGAGAACACATAATTAAGTAAGGGTTATTGACATAATCATCAAAATGTTTTGCAAGATACAATCTTTCTAGAATACGGTGTAGTCTGAGGTAAATCTTTGGTCAATAAGACTGCCTCCTTTCATTCTGTCTCTGTATAGCACATTAGTTACTCAAGATCAATTTTCAAAGCTGTGGACTAAAGCCGGCAATCATGTTTGGATGTTCGGGGTTTGTCCCCACATCAGAGTGAGTGGAAATAGAAGTTTAGCTATTTAGYTGTCAGTTCTATAAGCTCAACTTAGATAAAGTAGTATTTTTCAAATGAATGTTAAAATGTAAGGTCTGTGTTTAATTGCTAWTAAAATACTCAGACTTTGCTCAGGCCAATATTCAGATTATAGAGAGGAAGGTATCATAGTTATATTTCTTCTTATATGATTCTTAATGCAAAATTTTTGTTGTTATTCATCTGTCATAATGAATATCGAGCACTTGAATTTACTTAGGAACAATAGGTTACAATATCTAWATAAACTGCAATAACTCATTAATATATGAATATATGAAAGCAGCAAAGTTAAATTAGGAACAGCTTTTTTTCCTATTTACTATAAGCATAGTATGTTCAGAATACAAAGGGAATTGCACAAAATATTGTAAGTGCTTATATCTGCCAAGTACGCAGAAGTTTTCTGGGGGGAAAAAAAAATGAAAGAACATAAAAAGAATACAAAAAATAAGAACAACTCAAATGTAATGTAGTGTGTTATAATATTTTTAATAGAAAAGATATAATAAATCATTAATTCAGTTCCAAATATGATTTTAAATAATCACAATGCTATATTATAAAGATAATCAACCAACTAATTGACACATAACAATATTTATAAATGTCATTCATTAGTTTTTGGCCTAGTTTATTTAAACATTAGATGGGCCTCTAAAATAGGTCATTCAGCTTTCAAATATAAGTAGAAGTCTATCTAAKCAGGGCAATTAAATGTGTATTATTAAGGGTTTATTCAGTTCTTTTAATCATTATACAACTTATAAGTCRGTTTCTTTTATCTTTAACTTGGATCCTTGAACACAGAGAATTTGAGGRATTGAGCATCATTTTCATTAACTGTACTTTCTTTGAAGTAAAATCTTCAGTCTTTTGCAATATAATTCCATGTTAATTTAAACTGTTCTGCTTGCTTGTAATGATGGTTTTTTTTACAACCCTTGACTGTAACTGTGAAGTACAGACAAAACAGATCCTGAAGACGTGAATTGGCACAAGTGTAATTGACACAGCATGTACCTGACTGTTTTTATTTTTTCTTTTGTTTTTCTTTTTTTTTTTTAAAACTTTAGCTTGCTTAATGAAAAAATGCTGCTCATATCTGCACTTGCTATAAAATGATTTATTCATTTCCTAGGTTAGAGCTCCACCCGGTGGTCACTAAGACAACGTGTAATATTGTCATTAACCTCATTTTAAAAAGAATTACAAGTATACTTAATGTTATTTTTATAAYATAAAGCAATAATTTTAAAAAACCCAAACCTCAACCCTAAGTTATGTGTTCCTTGATTTTACTATAAGCTAATAAGTGTACTTATACTTTGYATCTTTTTTAAAGATGGAAATACACTGTTCCTTAAAGCAAATGCTGACAAAACTTAATTCATYCTCACTGATTTATCAAATTACATAGCAAAATAATCTTATTTGTGTTTGGCAGATATAGAGCAGATGACACAGGAACTGAAAAAAAAAAAATTCCCACAGTGATAAAGAGAAGCGATTTTGACTTCTTTCTGGGATTCCAAGAGCATATTGGGAGGGGGAAAAAAGAAAAATATAATGGTTGGCTTTTAAACCTCATGTTCAGTTAATTTGTWAAAAGTCTGTCTTTTCTGTGTCAGATAGCTAAAGACTATATCAATATTCCCCCATCTAATGAAATCTGCACTAGATAAAATTTTCAGATTCTGATATTTATAAATATAGACAAATAAGGTAATGTTTACTTCTCTGTTTTACAAACAAAATTTTGCTCTCTGGAAAATTATCAATGGGAAAATATTCYTTCTTATTTAATTCAGTGGTTTTGGTACCAATTAACTCATTCCACCTCATCACAAACTTCCATGACAACAACTTAGAACAATATAATTGCACCCTTAATATCATGTCTCTTGGTCCTCTCCAGTAATTTCCATGTCTGGTTATCTTCTAAATGAAGAAGATGCATAGACAAATAATGTCCACAGTGCTTTGTTTAGTATTTATCAATTGTCAAGGGACACAAACTGAAACACAGGAGGAAAATTTCTTTCATTCTGCTGGTGATAAAGCACTGACACATATTTTCCAGGGAGGGTGTGGAGTCTCTGTCTTCAAAGATTTTCAAAAGCCTTCTGCACACGATCTTGAACAATCAAGATTTAAACAACCCTACTTGATCAGGATTGTTGGGCCAGGCCAGATGTTCTCCAGAGGTCTCTCCCGCAACCAACAATTCTGTCATTATGTGCTTCTGTGATTTTGCTTAAAAGATAATCTCTAAAAGTATGCATTTATGAGGATAAAAGATATCCTAAATTGTGAAAATTCCTATGAATCCTTGTTGCTTCTACTGCTGTGGGGTTTTTTTTTGGTCTTTTTGTTTTGTTTTTTTGGGGGTTTGTTTGTTTGTTTGTTTTTAATTTTTCTTCATAGTATTTTTCATRGTCAGGCAAAATTTGACTGTTACAGTAACTCACTTTTGGACGTTTACTGGATTTTTAATGAGATTTCAGTGCAGTTCTTAGAAAACCAGAGTTTGGAAAAATCAGGTAAAAATATTTTTCTATAAATTCACTCAAGCATGTTTATTCTGTATAAGATTTTTTTTTAAATTCCTGACCAGTGCTTATAAAGAGTTTTAGTATGAGTTTCTAGASAATTTTAAAATGGATAACTCAGAAAGAAAACAAACAAACAGACCATCAAACAAATCTGTTTAATGGCCAAACTTTAGCATAGCTGTGGCATTTTTCTACCATTTACTGAAATTCCTACAGCCCATAAATTTACTATTTCTTAGTCTGTTAAAAGTCYTGTGGTTAGATGCATTGCCATTTTGAAGAAGAAAACATATAAGATTTATTTAATGCATGCATAAATGCCAATACCTTTATATAGCTTTGTAATCATGTGGGATTTCCTGCACCTAGACTTAGTCACCTAAAAATCATATATATCTGACCTATCCTTATTGTCAATGGGGGAAACCATCTGCTTTTGAAGTAGATTGAATAAACCAGCCCTGCGCATCTCACTAAGAAGAAGGTGAACAGTCTTGGGGAGATGCCTGTTTATCTCTGAACTAGAGCCTGAATCTCCATCCAGATCTGTGGGCCTATGACTGTTCTCTGGCCCTGAGGTTGAGTGACAGAGAAAGTCACCTCCAAAAATACTTCAGACAACAATGTTTTGTAAGTACTCACTCCTGAACTCTTCTCAGATAGTCTTTGGAAAAGGCCGAGTTGCCTTAGAAAGAAGACATACCACGGRCCGTGAAATAAACAGTAGAAATCGTTTTTTGTGCCCAGAAAAGTATTGCGGCACTAATAATTTACTGAAATGGGTGTAGTTTTAAGTTTTACTTTCAACTCAGATGCTTTTCATGCAGCTCCACTAACTTATACACAGAACTGCTGCTTCTCATGTGATAACACAGTGTTTCTGTGTTGAGTGACAAATTTCTTTTTTATTAATGTGTGAATCTCCTGATAAACTCAACTTGCATGATAAATTAAAAAAAAGTCAATAAAATTTGAAAGATACTGGGTTTTACTTGAAATCCTTAATGGAACTTTATGGCCCAGAATTACAGGGRAGCCTAAATGTCTCAAAATGGCCTTCATCTAAAATACCACTTTCATAATTCTTGCCTGAGGGCCATATAATTCTGAACACTCTTGAAGTGAGATGTCAGCAAAGATTTGCTSTCTTCTCCACACAGTTATTACACTAGAGAATTAAAAGGTAAAACCATAAAAAGTTACAATAATTAGTTATCAATTGGAGAGTAACRGATCACCAGTGTTTATGTGTGAATTAGAAAAACTGTTGAAATTACAAACTAGTAAACCAGCAAGGTTATCTTTATATATACACCAACAGTATTTCAAAAGGAGACCGTAGTTTGCTAGTATATTAGAACTTTTTTAACCTATCTTTAATATTCAGTTCAAAATAAAAGAGTATAAAAAAAGAAGTGAATGGCATAAGGCTGTCAAAAGACTATTGATAGAGCAACTCAGGTAAAGATCCCTTAAAGCTAAATCATATAGTGAAAGGCTAATATTAGAGCTTACAATCTGGCTGAAATACGGAAAAAGAGGAAAAAAACAAAATTTTTCTGCACATCAAAATGCTAAYCCAGAATGTTTCTGTTTGCAATGAAGAATATTGCAATCATTTTTACATTACTTAACAATTAAGATGTTTTCCAACCAAAGGCATTTCCATAAATATTTCTGTAAGCTGAGTGGTTTAAATAGAAAATCAAGAATACAGATGTATGAAAAATAGCCATTGTACTTTTTCATTAATAATTTCATGTAGATTGTTCATCATCGTCTCTTAGTTTCTGATTAATAGCAGCTTTTTTTCATATGAGAGTAAGGAAAAGAAAAACAATCACAGAGAGTTAAACTAGAATGCTAACAACTAGATTATAAATAGATTTTACCAGAAATATAAGTTGTATTTTACTTCATGTGTAAATAAATGATAAGAAAGATATGTACAAAATAATAAATCATATGGCAAACACAGAAATCTGTTTTGTTTCATAATATATAAATAATTAAAATCAATACTTACTATATTAGAAAAGAAATTAATTCAGTAGTGGCAAAAAGGATATTGTTCATCTGCACAGGTATTGGAACACAGAAATCAGAAACATATCATTAACTACAGAAGATAATATCAAATAGCTGATATTTCATAAATACTTATTTACTGTTTTTCATTCTCTAAGTCATGTAATACTTATAAGCCAAAATTAGAAGTATTAAAGTTATARCTTTTACCAACTTTGAAACCAATGAAATCTCTCATATTTCAGAGGCAAGAAAACCCTATGGACACACCATGTATTTTAGCTGTCACATGAGAGATTTTGTACTTTTTTTTTTGCTTGTCACAAGGACMGAATGCCTTTCATGGCATATCTTGAGCTTCTTCTACTTTCCTATAAAATTTTAGATTATTTTATTTTTTTCCCCCCTGGAGACTGGATAAGTGCATGTTTCACATGTTGTTTGACACATGTTCTAATCAATTTGGTATATTCATTGAAAAAGCGTGTAACAACAGTCATACTGCAAAATGGTTCATTTTTTCTCTCTGAACAGGGCCAAATGGAAGGTTATAAACCAAATCCACCCACAGRACTTTGTTCTTTGCTTCACAATCTTTCCTGCTGTGCCATTGCCTGAGGTCAGATCTGAAGCAAAACAGACATAGCCAGCAATCTGGAAAGCCCAGTGCCACCGTGTAGTTCAGTCTGTGAGTGTGTGCATGTATGTGCCTCAGAAAGAGCCACCAGACACAGAGGGTTGTGAAGGGCCAGATAAATATGTTTCATTAAAATTTAACAATGAGATTGTTGTTTTGTTGGATTTCCTTTCTCTTTTTTGCATTTAGAGAAAGCTTAAAGGGATTGCTTAGCATTACGTTAAGGAACTAACGATCAACTGTCCCCCTCTCCTCTATGACCTCTCTATTTCTCAGTTTCTGCTAACATGGTCTCTYGGGTTTTGTGTGGTTTTGGTTTTGTTTTTATTGTTGTTGCAGAAATCTGAGCTTTGTTGCCTTCAGTATCTGGGATGTTCCTCCTTATATTCCTCATGGTCAGACAATTTGCTGTCTCCCCTCTGCTCCCCTTTGCTTGCACAACCTTGTCTTGAGAAACAGACTCTGTCCCCTCACAGTAACTCCCTTAGTTTTCTCTTTTTTATGCCCTGAAATTTCATCACCATCTCCTCTGGAGCAACTTCCCTTGCATTGCAAGGTGAGGCATAATCCTCCAGATACAGAATCAATGAATCACAAAAYATCATAAAACAGGCTGGATGGGACCTTGAATAATCATCTGGTCCAAACATTCTATGGAAAAGGGAAATTAAATTAAATTATCTAGTACCATGTCCAGTCTTGTCTTGAAAATCTCCTTGGATAAACACCCCATCATGTCCTTGGGGAGATTGTTTCAGTAATAGATTTTCCTCACAGTGTGGTTTGTTGGTKTTTGTTTGTTTGTTTGACATCAATATGAACCTCTGCTAGCATAATTTGCACCCATTGCTTCATAACCTTGTTGTGTGGCTCCTTAAAGGAGATAAATTGTACTCGCTGAAGCCATTCTTGAAGTACTGGAAAACAGTGATGAGATGTCCCTGTGCTTTCTCTTCTACAGTATCAAAAGACCTTGCTCCTGTGGTCTTTCCATACAGGGCAGATTCTTAAGCCTTTTGATCACCCCTGTGGCCTTCTTTTGAATGCTGTCTGCATTTTGGTTACATTTTGGGGACCAGAAACAGCCACAGTATTCCAGGTATRGCTTTGCAAGTGCTTAGTGGGATGATCATGTCTCTATCTCTGTTAAAAGGGTGCCATGGATGCAGCCCAGGATCTAAATTTGTTCTTCTGTTTTTGCTGCAGCTGCACACTGCTGAGTCATGGTGTGCTTGTTGTCCACCAGGACTCCCAGATCCCTTTCCATAAGGATGCTCTACAGCCACGCAGATCCTATTCAGTACTTGGCTCTGTGATTATCATCTCGGTGCAGGAGATGGCACTCTGTGGGTGTTCGTGGCTGCTTACTGGCTAGCTGGCTCGCTGAGTCTGCATATAGAGGTACAGCCTTATACCTTTTAGGTTTGGTGGGTCTGAACCTCAAGCAGTAGTGTGGTAGACAGCGTGGAAGAAAGGTGGACTCGTGGGTAGCAACCAGGTTTTATTCCACCCAGAGGGCCACGTGAAAGTGAGGTCTGACCCTCAGGTTTCAGCTTAAGTACAGGGGGCATAGACAGAGCAAGGGAGAGTCTAGAAYCAATCCAGTGAGGRGGTGGGGGGGAATGACCAAGAACAGGGGACAATTAGCAGAACAATCTATGAATAAAAAGGGGARTGGGGAACTTGAGAACTTGCYRAATTACCCTGAAGCCTCACTAGAACTTTCCAAGCTTTTAGGGCRGGGTTGCAGGGTGATGGACAAGACTCACTACCAGGGAAAGACCACAGGGKGTTTGGGCATGRGGATATAGGGACAAACCATTACAAAACAGATARCAAAAGCATACAGATTTTGGRAAAYCCAAAATRCACACCRCAAGAGCACTTCATTAAACTTCAMACYGTTCTTGTTAACCCACCTTTTCAGTGAGTCCAGGTCTCTATAAGATGCCTCTCCCTTCTGACATGTCGACCTCACTACTCAGTTTGCATCATCAGACTTTATGAGGGTACTTTCAGTCCCCTCCTCCAGATAACTGATGGAGAAGTTGAACAGTGTCAGGCCCAGTATCAGTCCTTTGGGGATCTCACCTGTAAAAGCCACAGAGGACACCCTCTGTCTGTGGTCTATTAACCAGTACTCTGTCTCACTCATAGACCAGCTATTTGCTCTTGCCAGTTTGTTTAGAAAGAAGCGACGGGCACCAGTGCACTTCTTTACTTAAGTCCAGCTAAATAGAATGCATTCCTTGCCCCACACCCACAGAAAACCCTACTTTGTTATAGAAGGTGATGAGGTTGGGCAGGCTGCCGGATGTTTCCATATGACACATTGCTTCTTAAGAGGAAGTCACTGGGCACGTGTCCAGACACATTTGTTGACACTCTTGAACTTCTCATTGGCAGGGTGTACACTGGCAACATCCTACACATCACTAAGATACGAAAAGTCCAGTCCAGGATCTATCTCCATTYAACAGACTAGAAAAATGGGCAAAGTAGAGCAGAAAAAAGCACCATGAAACTGGATCCAGGCTGCACTGTGCTTGAGCCCAAGAACAGAAGCTAGCTCACATGATTTGCTCTAAAATATTGAACAGTAATGAATTTCCTTTCACAATACAGCTGTGCAAATTGAGGTCATTAGCTGCATGAATAGGCACTGAGTTTATAAGATAGAAATAGGCTGACATCATACATTCCTGCAGAACGGCTGGTGGAAGAGTACCAAACATGATCATGAGCCAACAGTACTTAAAGTTTGTAGAATTGATTCTGAGGAAAAGAAAAAATGAGAAAGAAGGTTTATATGACTGGGGTTTTTTGTTTGTTTGTTTGTTTTTGTTTTGTGGTTGGTTTTTTTTTTTAATCTGTGTTTCAGTTTTGGTTTTGCTAGTTTGAGGTTTGGGGTTTTTTGCTTTTCTTCCCCCCACATCTTGCTAAAAAAGATTTTTATCCAAATACAGATAAATGTATTTTGGCTATTCGGAACAGAGGCTTTGAGGGCTGAAAAGAGAGGAAGTTATGTCAGAGACGATTGCAAAAATGAGAAGAGGTAGCAAGGTGAGTGCTCCTTAAGGTTTTCAGGGTTTTTTTCTGAGAAAAATTAAAGATGGAATTTTAAGTATCAATWTTTATTCTTAAAACAAATAAAAACAAACTCGTCAAACAAAGAAAAAAACAACAAAAACCCTACATAAAATATAATCTTAAAAAAAWAAAATAAAATCCTGTCACAATTTTGAAAAACATTGTGACAGGCAAGCATCATTTCAACACCATTCACCCAGGTAGTGCCTTCTATATGAAGTTTATTACACCTGTCCTTTCAAACAGGCACAGCTGTATTTTTAGACAGCTCCTAAATCCTTCAAAGGAGCTGTCACTCAGTCATTACCTTGCCAYTTGTGGTGATAGCGATGCGCTTCCCGCCGCCGGGTTTTGCCTAGGATTAAGCGGCAGCCGAGCGTGGCCGGTGCGGGGCCGCCTCCTTTCCCCTGGGCGGCGCTGCTGCACCGGCTCCGCAGCCCCGGCAGGGACACGGCACGGCCGCGCAGCGACACTGCTCTGCAGAGACGAGGACACCGCCGACAGCACCGAGAGAGAAGCGCATCCCGCCGGGCTGAGCATGGGAAATAGCTCTGCATGCCTAGGGAGGAGATCGTGCAGGACCAACAGAGATATGTCGGTAGGAATGTGGCTTAAATAAACTGCAAAGACTGTAGGATTTGAGTCAGCTGCAGCAGTGATGATGCAAGCAAACAGGACTAAATGCTGTGCTGGTTTGGACAGCTTTCATTATACCCTTTATGGTCTTGCCTGTAGAACTTAGTCTGTGACTATATAAAAATAAAACAAAACAAAACAAGGTTTTACTGCACAGAGTTGCAATATTTAAAATAGAGGGACTGAGTTTCAAGAGTAGCATTCATAAGACCGAATTTTTACTGTCTTCCACAATGATATTCTATGGAAGAGGAGCAGACATTTATGGCATTCACAAACTAAAGCCCATTCAAAGACTATATAGACAATAGAAAATATTTACAGAGGAAGTACAAGTGCCACTCTTTCAGAACTGTGGATTTTCCCTTGTCAGAAGCAGAAAGAGCACTTAGGCCAGCACAGCATTTAGAGTGGTGAAGGCTTTCAGTGTTGACTTCCAAAARCAGTGAGCTTTGGCTGCTTCTAATGACTTTAATGAAATCTGCTGTTCCTCCGTAAGTTCCATGAAACATTTTCGTACACTGTTGGCCCAAAAAGCTCAAGAGATATAATACATTAACAGGTAATCCAGACTAAAAACAAGCAAGCAAGCAAACARCAACCCACACACATAGAGTGTAAGGTACACTTAGGGTAAACATGAATAATCTATTTACTKTGGTTAGGAACAATCAACGTAGCATTTCTGATATGATATGAGGATAGATATCACCATTAAATGTATTTTCCTTCATAATAATTCCAACTTTTTTTGCATTAATTGATCCTCATTTGTATATTATTCTCTTGAAATGCAATTGCATGTCATAGCAGAACTGTGAAAGAGGAGTGATGTCTGATTGGAAACACACTTAAAAAAAACATGCCATCAGGTGCTAAAGTACAAGCCAATATCAGCTCCTCAGGAACTATTCCAGGCTGGCAGCTGTGCATTGCCCTTCTGTTTCAAAGTCCCATGTCTTCTGGCAACACGGGGCAGATCCATTACATATTTTGCAAAAGATATTTAGAAAAATTATATCTTCAATAACTCACAATCTGAGTTCATTATAGCTAAAAATTGACACAAAGAAGTCTGCATTAAAAAAAAAAAAGTGTCAATGTTCTTAATACTTAAAATTATGCTCTCACCGGTTATTTATTATGTTACATCTAGCTGACTGAATATTTTTAGAGGATGAGGAGTACTTGGACTAAAATCATTATAATTCAGGCCAAAAAATGAATAATTGTACTGAAGCTGACAAGATTTACATCATTTGCAATGATTTCTCTTGCTGCTCTTAAACAAGTTGTGATCTAAAATAAAACCCCTAATTAAGACACAGATATATTTAAAAAAAAAAAAAAAGAAAAAATCTATAGTTTATTTGGAAGAATAGCACTTTTAACTTTTGTCTCACCCACTACTRCCTTGGGAGGGAAATTATGCTGCTCTTTTTACTTTTGGTTTATATTGACTCATGTCATGCATGTTCCTAATATTCTGTCTAACTTCTATAAAATATAGAGCTATAAAATATCTGCATCTCCTTTCAGAAGAAACATAATCCTGGCAAAAATAGGATTCTGTAAGGAGGGACTAACAATATATTATTTAAAAAATCCACCTATTAGGGAAAAAAAGAGTAGTCCTATTTTTATAACTGCCTCATTTCCTTAGGAAGAAACAAAGGATGGATGGTACATTAAGGATTCAAAAGAAAGGCTGTAAAGAGAGTAAGGGAAAATGCTTTTATCAGGAGCTTAGAATCTCATAAGTGACAGCTGATTCCACAAACAAACTAATTAATGATGGTCTGATGAGAGAAAATGTCCCCTGGAGAAGAAACAACACAGAGCAGTGACAGAATTAGAGAGAAAAAGCTAAGGGTAAGAAGAAGAAAATGTTACTGTGTTAAAGCTCTGCATTTAAGTAAAAACAAAACTCAAGTTCATTAAACAGCAATGCTTATGCATCTTGCAATAACTTCTACTGTTTCCATGGTACCTGTCACATTYTGGGGAAACAAACCATACCTTTGGGGAACATGAAGTTGTGTGCTTCTGTGTGGCAATAATTAGTGAATTTTGGCTTTTTTTGCAAAAATAGGAGGAAAAATGTCTTTAGATTTTTTTGTCCAAATTGTGTTACTGTTCATAGGAAATCAAARCTCAGATACAGCAGATAAAATTATTAATATAGTTGTTGTGATTACTTGAATTTAACAGCTATTACAGAATCACAGAATCAGCTGGGGAAAGACTTCTGGGATCAAGTCCAGTCTTTGGCCAAACACCACCCTGTCAACTAGACCATGGCACCGAGTGCTGCATCCAGTCTTTCCTTAAATATCTCCAGGGATGGTAACTCCACCACCTTCCTGGGCAGCCCGCTGCAATATTTAATCACCCCTTCTGTGGAGAAATTCTTCCTAATGTCCAACCTGTACCTCCCTTGATGCAGCTTGAGMCTGTGTCCTCTCATCCTGTTGCTGGTTGCCTGTAAGAGGCCAAGGCCCACCTGGCTATAACCATTGTCCCTGTTTATGGAGCATTTACTTATATAAATGGTCCAATAGGCTGCTTTTTTTCTGAGATGCTGTAGAGAAATGCCTAATGTTTTCCACCTCTCCCTCCATATCCTTGGACATGAGCCTTGGCAGCAGATTCCTATTTTTCCTTCCTCCTGCTCACCCAAGATCCACTATAGGTGTTTTGCAATCCTGCTCCACCATTTTATGATGCTTTGAAATATGTCACACCTCACTTGCATGCCCTATCTACATTGACAGCAGGGGGAAAGTTCTTAAATGTGAGGTCATTGAATGGACTCAGGTTCAGATCTTTCACATGTCAGTCTTTTCCTGTTCTTTCTATTAAGGTTTAACTCTGACTCTAGAGCACACAGAAGCAGAGTTGTAGATTTTTTTTTTTTCAGTGACGTCATGGGTTGTGAAGTAAAGTGTTGTTGCACAGAGCAGGAACATTCTCTGTCCTCCTCAGACTACAGGAGTGAGACACGAAGGCACGTCCTACAGCCATTATCCCTCATGGCCCAGGCACTAAATGCCCTTTCCTTTTGTGAGATCAATAAAGACAGAAGTGATTGCTGTGCAAGGGAATGTGGTTTGCCTTTATTCAGGAAACAAAGCACATGGTCAAATCTTACATATTTTACTCATGATTTGAACTCCAGATCTCCACTTTGGAGTTTATTTTTTTCCCTCTAGGAAAGCAAAAACAAACAGTGATCTTTCTAACACCTGGAAAAGAAAAACAGATTCTTCCTATGTGGTCCTTTGAATGCCACTGAAGAAACTTACTGRAGAGACTGTCTCTTGATCTTGAGCTTTCACCACACAAAAAATGGTTACTTGATGGGTCTGGGCTTCTCTTTCATGGGCTGCAACTGGAAGAATTTGATGGTAGATGAATACATTTCCATTTTTTCTGACTTTACTGAAAAAAGATCACGGGCATTTACACTTGGTGGTGCAGGTCTGCCCACCTCTGCCTTCAGCCATCTGGCCTGAAAAATGCAGACCGAGAAGTCAATCTTCAATGGAAAATTAGTCCAGATAACAGCACTATGTTTACCATCACCTTGATAAAACTGAAGCATCAAAAAAAGGTTTTTCAAACCCCTAATCCCCAGCACATATTAAGACTGACTTTTTTTAGTCAATTAGTGTCAAAACCAGCAGCTCTGTGTCAAGAATCTGATCTGTTGTGGAAAGGAAAATTAAAGTCACCAATGAATTAATAAATGGATATCCAGTCTAACCTCCTAACCTGCAGGTTTGCCACCAAAACCAGTGATAATAGATAAAACAACAAAGATGTCTGAGTGAACAAACTTAACTGTTCTGCAGAAATTTAGCTCAAATGTCTCTGCAACACTTTGCAGTATCAACATATGTCAAAGCTAATGATTTTTTACAGAAGACTTACTAAATTTATGTTGCTTTTTCTCTGTAACGATCCCAGATTTTTGAGTCCACTTCAAGATATTTCCTCTTAAACAACAGAATATTGCTATCTTTTATAATATTAGTAAGAATTTGAAGGTATTTAATTTCTRAGTTTCTAAATGTTGAGAATTCATGCTAAACAACACAGCCAAAGCATTTGCATTTTTTAGGCTATGATATTTGCAAGTATTTCTTTTATTTAGTTTTTAAGGGTTTTTTCCTTTTCTCCATGCCACCTAGCCCACCCAGTGGTGAAGATATTATTTGTATGAGCAGTAAAACTGATCAAACTGATCAACTAAAATTACACAGTGTATATATATATAAAATTATAGGTACACAGAGTTGTCCGTATGCAATTTGTACATTGAATATTTTGTTAAAAGGAAAAACATGGTTAAAGAAGAAGTCTGCCTAGYTGTCTTGCTTTGATGACCTATTACTGAGTCGGGGTTGAGAGAAATTACACTCCACTATGATTGAAACAACATGCTCAAGTGGGAGAATTTTTATATTAAACAGTRGAATGGAAAATTCGTTAAAGATTGGCTTCTGTGAGGAAAAAGAATATCTTGACAGCAGGGAGGGGATCCTGAGTCACCTTCAGAAGTAAAAGAGAAGATTTTTCCCAGGAAGAAAAAGGATCCCATCTGGAATTTATTACAATATACAAAGACAATAAAATTGCTTAAAAAACCAGACAAGCAGGGAAAAGGAARTAACCATCAGACACCTCTTAATATCAAGTCTGTGTCATCCTGCAGGCACAAGTTGCTGTTTTTCAAGATTTAATATGGTACAATCTCATAATTTACAAAAATTTACAAATGGGGATTAAGGCTCTGAATAATTCATCAACCTGTTTCTGACAAATGTCATACTTAGTGAAGTGCTCTTTCATSTTGACTGAACCAATGAATGTATAAACCAGGGAAAATTATAATGATCCACCTTTAAAAAAAAAAAAAATCTAAAGAAGCASATAAATGTGAGTTTACATGATTCAGTTAAAAATTTAAAACATTCCRATGCACTAATTCATCTACTTCCTCTGCAGTTTATGTAACATATTAACCGTTCCAATTAGGAATTGTAGTTTTCCTGACACACCTTTGTCCTAGTTTTCACATCTGTCATGGTTTAGGATTGGTACTCCCCAGCTGAGTGCTCCCACCAAGACTCTCCAAATCAGGGGCTGCTCAATTGCTCCCCTCTTCCCCTGCAGGTGGCTGAAGAGAAGAATTGAAGGCACAAAAGGTAAAACTCATGGTTTGAGATAAGAGCAGTTTGCTGGAAACAGTGATGAGAAAGCAATGAGTAACAATCAACAACATTAACAACTAAGYGTACAAGATATGAAAACAATTCACATGTGATTGCTCTGAACCAGCATTACCCTACCAGAAGGAGCCTCTTCAGCTGTTCCCAGCAAAGCTGTGGTGTGGTACAGAATAACCTTTGTGTCCTGGGTATAACCCATCCTGGCTACTACAAAAATTAACACAGTCCTCCCTGGGACCAAGACAAYGTCTCAACACTCAGATGCTTACCATTTCTGCTTTCTCAGAGCTGCAGTCAGAAAACTATTGAGTTTCTCAATAGTCACCGCARTAAGTGCTCTCTCCTGCCACTCTATTTGGATTCTTTCTTTGTTTAAAGGTACAAGAAGGCTGAGTGAGTTGCTGTTCCTAAATATTTTGTTTAGTTCAAAGTCGAAAAACACATCCAAGAAGATTACTACATACTTACTCAATCCCTTATGTAATAACATTTCACATTTTCATTTTTCCAGAAGTATTTATCTCTTCTGCTATTCAACAGCAAAATAAATCATTCTCTGGAGAATGATAATCCACAAGGAGTTTGGTTTGTGAAAATGTGACAAAGTGTCACTGCAGTTAAAGAAAATGTATCTGCAAATGYCAGTGATGTGTAAAGATTTGGATTAACTCCATAGAGGTTCATGTCCTTTCCCTGAACTTAATAAATGCTAGTTCCTGGACTTGAACATAAATACTTTTAAGCTAATCTTCAAAATTACTAAATTCAGTAATTTTACCCTCTTTAAATTTCCCTATCCAAAAAAATATTTGTAATAGTCTTTAATATGATTTTTTGTTTGTTTTTAATTTCTTTTTCATTAAAGTAGAAATTCATTATTTTAAGTAGAAATTCATGATTGATTGCTTAAGTTTCTGTATAATTTGATTTAGGAAAGGTATCATATAATCTTACAACCACTTACATTGAGCTTGTTTCCCCGTGGCACCTCAGCATAATACCTCATTGTGAAATAGGAAGATTAAATGTAGAGCAGGAAGGGGGAGGGATTTATTTTTAATTGTTTCTGGAATAGCCAGAAGAATCATCAGTGCTGAGAATGGCTATTCTTTGAAGGAAATATGAATTAATTATGAATATAATTATTTGACTTGCTCCATAAGAATAAAAACTAAAAGCAAAATTTCATTTAACAAAGACAGGCAGTCTTTTACCAGTGAAGATCGAGAAATACTTTGAATCGTTTCTCCAGTTTTGAGAATCATATGAATCATATGTGACAACTGAATATTTTTTCTTTTTCTCCTAACCTCACAAAAAGAGAGATTTAGAAGAGTACTTAAAACATTGTGGTTTTTTACAGATTTGATCGGGTTTCTCCTAATTGTTTTTCTGGCATATTGGAGTGATACAGATTTTGTTTGTGAGGGAAGGAGAAACATAAAAACCACTTTATCACTCTATTTCTCCATCCTAAGTATCATTTAACTGAAAGCATTAAAGGCTTTCTCCTCTTTATTTCTCTGGGAGTTATCCTATTGACTTCATAGAAGTGAAATTTAAGTTACTAACATAGATGCTTTCAGTGTGTTTCAGTAATACATTTTGTCAGTTTTATTATCTCCTGGATCTTGTGTTGTCACTTTAAATCTGAGTAATCTGTGTCACAAGTGACATAAAWCTTTGCTATATGAAGTCTGCCATTTTGAATTTATCATATAAACTGGTAATTCAGCTGGAACTGCTACAGGGATGTAAAGCACAATTTGTGACCTTTGCTTCTCACCTTGGCCACTGCCCTGCACGGCAGCCGCACATCCCAATGGCCTGTCCAGYTAAAGCAGTTTCTCTTCTGTTGGGAGAAACTAAAATGCCACAAGGTACCTTCCTCTGGGCATATACAGGGCTACTGCTGGATCTATGTTTTGTTCAGGAATGGTCACAGCTATGCTGTTTTGTCTCCATACTGATATTTTTACATTTTTTTCCCTAACAGAAATATATCCCATCAGAAAATAACTTTCAAGAAGTGTCACGTAGAGGACACAAGGAGTGTCACTGCAGCTAAATAGACTAAGTGAATTTTAATTTTTAACCTAAATACATTATAGTACTTTACAAACTTTGATGAGTACTTAAGGGAAAGATAACTGAAAAGAAATATCTCTGTTTGTATGGATGAGAAGGTCTTATCTTCACTTATTTCTATGTATGCTACAAAAAGTAAAGAAGAAAAATGTATYGAAGTTGTAGACTTGCAGAATTCAAGGATGCAATAGGACAATCTAGGACCACTTTAGAGGCCAGGACTACGAAACTCAGGAAAATACCTGAACATACACATGTTTTTATGGCTCTAAACTTTGGTACCTTATATATTTTAAACTCATGTCTATATATTAAAGATCTCCTCAACATGAAATARAAGTTTATAAATATATTTTTTTAGAAATAAGGATCTTAATTCACTTCAACACATATGTATTTCTTGTGGCTTGGTTATTACTGTCTTTCTGAGAGAGTAAGCAAGGGTTAATACAATGTCAATTCACTTTGGCTTTCTTCTGAAGGTTTCAGAGGCAGGGAAGTAAACTGTACTCAAAGTGACAATGGGGATTTTAATTTCTTTGAACTACTCTGCAATGATCACGTGTCAGGAAAAATATCCTATGCTGAACTATGATGGAAAAGACTGAAATAGAGAAATCTAGTCTTTAGGCTAGAAAGCAAAGGGCAAGGAAGTAGATGAAGGCAGAGTCTCTGGAGGGGAGGCACTAAAGCTCAGTTTTGCTCCCTCCTGTTTCCCCCTCAAATTTATGCACTTGACCATGCATTGAAGTGAAGAGTCATTTCCACAAGGGATTGAGAGATGTTACCATCTGCACTGGTTCTTAATCTGAATGTAGGATTTTTAGTTTGTTATTTGAAAGGAATTTCATAATTTTCATTTACAGATCAAACACAAAATTGAAACATTCCCACTGGTTAACAGTATTCAGTCTGTGTTTAAGATGATGTTTCACACTAGATGAATTTAGTCTTGCTGAGAAAAAGATTAAAACATTCCATCAAAGGACTAATATATACACTGCAGAAATAGAACAAGAACAGTGAAGTAAAATAATACATTCGAAACCAGCAGAAATCTATCCTTAGAATAATCAGTAGGTCTTACATCTTAAGTCCATACTGTGTTCTCTTTTATTTCAGTACCATTTTATTTGTATGAAGTTATTATTCACTATGTTGCCCAAAGCTAACAGAAACCATATTTCATTAGTAGTACACAGTGAGAAAGAGAGTCCCTGCTATAATCTCCAGCAAAAGAAAATACAAAAGCGAATCAGAAAAGATTTAGATTATAAAAAATAGACTTCCTCATTATTCCATTTCCTTCTCTCTTTCTGTCCCCTTCCCCTTAAGCTTTTTATTCTGTTTGGAATTTTTTTTTTGGTGAATACAGAAAAAGTCTGAAGTGAAAAAACCCCATGCCATTTCAAAGCATTTGTTGACTTAAGTACTTAGAAGTCATCAAGACTTCTGYGGCACAGATAAATCCTCATTGCTGAGACACTGTTTAGGGAAAGATGCATTTTATTCAGAGGTCTCAGTCATGGCCTGCTCCTCTATGAATGTATATATTAGGRTCAAATGCATCTACAAGAGAAAATTATGTATTCCAAACCAAAATAACTGTTACAATTTTAACAGAATTAATGAGAATTATCTGCTACTTTACAGTTGGGTTTCTCTTGCTTTTCACTCAAAAAAAAAAAAAATCCTTTTTTGAAGAAGAAGCAGAGAAAAAAAAAAAACCCATAGTACATTTTGAAAAGATATTCTAGAGTAAAGCTTGAAAAAATACATTAGCTATTACAGCTACCTAATAGCCTGAAATCTGCTCTACAATCTACAAACACATTACACTACCATTTTGAGGTCTTTACTGTTTTTAAATGAGATCTATGGGAATTTTACTTAACACTTTTAACAGTTTTAACACTACAACGGTGTTTTAAAAATGCTTACAGAAAAAATATTTTTAATTGTATTCATATTTTTCATTGAGGACCATGAAGGTCCAGGTATTTTAGAGTAATCTGGCAGATTTTTTGTTCTCCATACAAAGGGCTGGTATGATCCAATGGCCCTTTACTGACACTACAATGAATGATAACAAATTACATTTCTAAGAGATTTTTTATTAGATATGTGAATGTTTGTTATATTTTGTGTGGTACTGGCCCTTTTTTTT
>QVAJ01000014.1:6416974-6429731 GCA_003546035.1 Mixornis gularis | reverse complement strand
CAAGATATGCACATATCCAGATTTACAAAATTACCTGATATATAGATTAGAGAGTGGGAGTATGGTATTGTGGCACTCTTTGATATTACTGCTCTTTATGGGGGTGCAACACGTTTGCCCAGGGCCCTGTGTGTCCCAGGCAGCCACCGGCAGGTCAGCAGAAAGAGTGTGGGATGGGCCTACCTTACAGCTCCAAGAATATTTTTTATAACTTAACTCAAAGACAGAGCACAGGCTRAGACCTAAGGATCTCTAAAAGAAAAATCCCTGAAAAAAATCCCTCCTCTCAGGGCAGGACAGTGGGTTTTAAGGGACTATTTGGCAAGGGGAGTTTAGGATAGGGATCCAATAGGAGAGGGTTACCAGGCAGGGATTGCAATACTGAAACTGATAAGGGAACACAGCAGGAGGGGAGCAATCTAAATAACTAATAAGCATCAAAGATTGGGAGATGGATAGGGAACAGTCTGGAAGAAAAGGCAGGGTTAGGGAAGGATTGAAAGCTAAATAGGCGAAGGCAATCTAGGCAGTACTAACAGTACAGGGAAAGGGCGGTGGTACAATTTAGGCCTAAATTATTAACATAGGGGACAACAAAACAACCCATTTAACATAAAAAACATATAATGACAGTATAGCTCATTTATTCTGAAACTAACTCAATTTACAGCAGTTAAGAATGTGATCAAGTAGAAATGTTCTCACTCTGAGATATTAATATTAAGGTTTGTTTATTTTTTTAATCAGTAGTAGAAAAGGAAATATTAATCTCTTCCCTTCTGTGTAGAAARAAAACACTATTGGACTGTGCTTATATCAGATAAAAGGCAAGATATGCTTTACTAAACCGATTTTATGGTGAAGTGTATCTTGGTTATCACTAGAGTGCATTTCCTAGAGAAAAAAGAAAATTGCATTACTCTTATTGAATCCCTCAACTAAAAGTCTTTAATTAGCTTTTAATTTGTGTTCCATTTAATTTGTAAATGGACCTTTTTTTGCTGAATTAAACCTGTCTTCTGCAAAGAGTAGAAATAACTTTCTTATGCCTACTTGGATATTGCCTGACTTGTGCAGTTTTTTGTTTGTTTGTTTGTTTTTGGTTTTTGGTTGTTTGTTTTTTTTTCCCTAAGTTCAGAAGTTGCATAACAATTTAAATCAGAAGATTACCAAGCTTCAGCAGTATACAAAAATTGATGTCTGGGAGCTGTGAGAATCACCACAGTCCTAGGAAGAACAGTTCCAAAGCCCTTTCATGGAACAGAGATGAGAAACACTCCTGAAAGTCTTTTTCAGGACAAAAGGTATGTATGGGGTTAAGAATTTATGTCCTAGTAATGTTTTAGAACTCTAAAAATAATGCAAGAAATAGTTACAGTTAAAATTTCAATAACATTAAAGCTCACGCAATAAAAACTATAATGAAGAGAGAGAACACTTATTCAATACAAACAGTTAATAAATATTAGCTTCCTATTACGTATTCCCGTCTTCTTCTGTTATGTTCCCCTTCTGTCTCACTGAGCACTAAGGTCAAGAGCATCAGTCTTACTAGTAGGGAATGGGGGCTACAACAACCCATCAGTGTTCTGAGCTTTTTGCCAAAAGTCATGTATTGTTAATGGTGGGTAGTTCTTCTGCCTTGGGCTTCAATTTTTCTGTTCTCTACTTTTTCTCTGAAGTTATTTTTAGCTGGCTCACACAGGTGCACTACTGCATTGATCAGCTTTTGACCACTGTGTTTTGTTTTTATARACTGGAACTTCTGATATCATCCTATATACACACTCTTCAACAGCACACTTAATGCTGCTGTCACCAGCAATTCCCCTCACATGGAATGGCTATTTGTTACTGATATATAATTTGAAGGAGATTTCGGCAATAGTTACCAGATTGCGAGGCAATTGCTATCACAGGGAAAGCAAAGTAACATCAGCTCAGGACAAGGCAAGTGCAATTGAGTCCTRAGAGACAGAACTGCCAGGTCAATTCAAAGCCTGAGGCTTTAGAAATAATGACAAAACATCATATTTCCTGGGCTACAGAAAGGCTACCCTTGGGCAATCCTGCTGTGCTGTGTACTATCTAAGCATGAAATTGGATTCCAGGGCAACCAGAAAATTTGGCCCTGTTGACCTTTGTTGCCCTTACGTCCTTCTGCAGCTAAAAGAKTTAACAGCCTTCATGGCAGCATAATCCAATTACACGACCTAATCCTTCACAGGAACTTATCAGCAACTGCAAAAGTTATTGTAATATTTTAAAATAGATAAGATATATTGCATAAGAATAATAGTTGCTCAAATACTACTTTTGCAGACATTCTTAAGTAACAGGGCAACATTTGTCACTTAAAATCTTTATAGCTATGAAGCTAAAGCATGTCAAAATGAATAATTTCTTTTCAGTTAATCATCAGTTAGACAAAATGAAAAAATATTGTCAGTATTTGTTTATCAACTGCCAAAGAATACATTTCAGACTGTCTAAAGTAGTATAAGATTCATTGGACAAACACTGAATATAAAATTATTTGAGAGTCTTTTCTGTTCTGCTTTGTAAGAAGACAACTTAATGCAAAAGGGAGTTGCACATATTGACTATATATGCTGTTGTAATAAAATTTAAATGGAAACATTAGATTAATTTTGGGCATGRGTATCCAAAATATTTCATTTTGATATAATATAAATTATTTATTTTAGAAAAAATTGTTTATCATGGAATCGTTAAATGGTTTATGCCTTTACTATGATTCCCAGTTTTCTGAACCCAAAATTTACCTAGGGTATATAAGTTTCAGTCTGGCCCTAGATATAAATACTTTTTTATACATCTGGCCACAGCTTTACAAACCAACCTTTCACACATGAAAACAGCAAACATTTCAGTGACCATAGACATTCCCTTTTTGTTTCTGTTTGTTTGGTTTTGCTTGGTTTAGTTTGGTTTCAAATGACCCTCCATATTAAAAGTTAATTGTTTTTCAGTCACTTTTGGAAGAACTGAACTTTCTGTGACCAGATGTCCCAGACAGCTCCTGGCAATGCACATAGGAGTATTTCTCATATGTTCTTGAATCATTTGGAACTAATATTTCTGAGAGTAATTGTGAAGAGTCAGCAATTAGCAGCTACTTAGTACTTTATTTCACTTATGGGGCCGCATAGGCTAAGAGCTTTATGTCCTCAGAAATACATTTTTTTTCTCAGTTTTCTCTCAATAGTGTTACTGTAAAACTGAAAAATTTAATCAAGAATTAATAGCTAATGTTCAGTGTATATGGGCAAACATATAATCCATTACAAATATGATTGAGATTGCTGTCCTTAAGAATTCACAACTAATCTACCATCTTCTGATCTCTTTATTTTAGAAATATCTCTAGTGATTTAATGACTAACATTTGCAAAGGGATTTCATTGGCAATAATCTATATTGTCCTAAAATTAATTATTCAGGAAAAAGTACTCACCTAGATCGGCTAAGGACGGGAATAACTATGCTCTAAAGATTGGGAGAAAAAAAAAAAAAAGAAAATGTTTGAAAGAGAAGGTTTTGAAATTTTGGTTCAGAAATTGCATTGTTCCAGTAAGATATGGTAAGATACTATTTAAAAAGAAAAAAAAAAATTCAAAAAGCTGGAGTATTTTTTTGTAAATCTCTGTAAAACATCTTGAGTTTTTACTGTTTCAAGTAGTACCGTAGTATCACATACTTACCTCCTTAGTTAACTAGGAAAGCATAAGAATCAATCAGTTGATCATTCATATATTAATCAAACCAGAAAAAATAGTCGTGAGATAGAGGCACATAAACTCTATGMTCTTCAAACATCCTGTGAATATGTTTAATTTAAATCTTATGTTTTTTTCCATGCCTTCTTCTAACAGCTGCAGTAACAGTTTTCTCTCACACACTTGAAGAAGTTTGTTACAGAGATATTGTGGTATTGTATTTAAACTACTGCGGTGGTGAAGTGATATTTAAAAAACTGCAGCAATCCTCTAGTACAACTGGTGCCAATTACCTTTCCATCCACCCTCCACAGTTTTTTTTTAAATTTACTTATTTTTGTGTTTCAACATTTTACCTCTAATATCTTCAATATTCAGCTGGACCTATTAATAGCTGTGGAAACATTTTTCAGCATTGGCATAACTGTCATTATTTGCTATGCAAGAGATTGTTGAACAAAAAAAAATCCAGTTCATCCTAATATTAAAAGTTTTTTGCAGAATTCATTTAGAAATAAAGATATGAATAGTGTATTGTGATATAAAAAATAGATGCAATGTAGCCTTCATTCTGTCTGAGAAAAGACCTGTGTCTGTGTTTGCACATGCATGCGTGTATATCATCTTCTGTGACATAAACAACCAATTTTCTGCAAAAGGAGTRTAAGAATGGTTTTAAACTGGTTGTGAGGACTGACAATATATGTGCCTTCTGATGTAATTTTCCTTTCAGAACTAGAGGCAGAATGCATTATTCAAAATAGTCTTATTAGTTTTGCAGAGATATTTTGAGAAAGATGTTTCTATGAAGCATCTATTTAAGCACATAGCTATTTGGAATCCTTTTCTAATGGAAATAATTATATCCATGTTCAGTGTTTAAGCTACATTTTTATTTAGAGTATTATTGATGTATATTAAGTGTTTATGTATTTAAATTACTAACTGGATGGACTGGTTTAGAAATCMCTAAAACTTCACTATGCATTTTTCAGTATTTAAAAATATATTTAATAAATAAGAATGCAGAATGCAGTTTATGATCATACTTTTTTTTAGAAATGTCTTATAACAATTTGAATATAAAATAATTTGAYATATTTATTTGCCAATATATGATGTATTTTATCTCTTAAACTACTTCAGTGATATCCACCAAAACACTCTTGAAGGATACAGGATAAGTTCTATATCTTTAAACCAGCCTGAGACTATTGCTAAGGAGGATGTTACCTGTATTCTTTTCCTCCCCTTCAAGCGCAATTTTGTCTGTCATATTGCCTCTGTCTTCCTTTGCACCTTTGATTAGGGCTAGGAAGATAATTCTTGCCATGTGAATCACAAGTATTTATAGTATCCATGTATTTATAGTGCAATATTGGCCCTTATACRTGAAAATCCTCCAAATCTCTTTTTTTTTTTTTTTTTTTAATTTAGCTCTCACATTGTCATAAATATTAGGTTGGTCAATGAATGAAACAAATTGATGTCACAAAGCAAGTCCAGAACAAAGCAAAATAAATGATATAATTGTTGCAAACACTGTCATCTCTGTACAACATTCAAATAGGAATAAAAATCTGAGTCCTCATTTTCAGAACAGGGAAATAAATAGTTGTTTCACAGATTTTTTTCTTATTGGACAGTGCAGGTTAGGGACCTTACTCTTTGTTTATTTTTGTCTCTCTCTTTCTATATATATATATATATAGAGAGAGAGAGATGTATATCTCAAAGTAGGAGTGCAGAATATAAGGCCATGTTAGGGCAASTCTTCACATTGTTCCTTATTATTTTTCTCTTGGTATTATCCTCCTAATTTATATGTTCTTTAAAGAATATTTTYCAATTTACTTATTTGAATTGTGTGTGTTTTCATTTGCACTTGAAAGAGAGCTTCAGATTCTTTTAGATAAATAATAATTTTCAATTAGTCTGTATCAATTTTTTTWAAAAAATAACTCTCTGATGCCTATATCACCCCATTAGTCTACAATTTTTAGCAACTTTTGCTATTTCATCTGACATATCATCTCTAGAAAAAGCTAGTATTTACCAAATATTTAATTGTGCATTTTTGTTGACATGAAATAAATGTCCAGATTTCATATTTAACAGTGGGATAGTGTCTGTTTAGAAAGCCTTGTTCAAACAGCAAAGGAAATCTCTAGCCTGCAGGCATTTGCATTCATGGGGAAAAATAACCACTTTAGTACGTCCTGCAAAGGCAATGCGTCTGACTACAGGCAACCCAGGTGATTTCTGAGGAATGTAAAAGACTATTTATTGACTTACATGCTCAAYGAACCGATAGAATGATGTGTGCCATTAGATTGACTGATCCTAAAGCAGGCCAGAATTGTGAAGGTTAATGGCAGACTTGACCATTCACATTGGTTGTGGATGCTGGAGAATTGGAGAAGGTGTACCCTGAGGGGACTGAGAAGTAGAAGCATAGCAGAATTAGAGACACAGTCTTCAAGARAGCATATTTTGGCTTGTCAAGGGATCTGCTTTGGAAAATTCAATTGGAAATTGCTCTGAGGGGCAAAGAATCCCAGGACAGATCATTGATCTTCAGGAAACAAGAWTCTCAGAGTGCAAAAGTAAGCCGTTCCTTGCAGAAGGTCAGACAAATATGGCATAAAGCCAGCAATGTCTGGACAGTGATTGCCTGATTGAGCTCAAATGCAAAAATGAAGCACACCGACAGTGGATGGTGGAAATAAAGGGACATTGCCCAAGCATGCAGTGGGGAGTTAGGAAAGCCAAAACTCAGATGCAGATGGAATTAACAAGGAAAAAGAGCAAAGCCCAGGGTTTCTCTAAGTACTTTGCCAAAGAAAAAAAGGTTCAAGAAAACCTCAACCTGTTACTCAGTGAGGTAGGACACCCAGTAAAAAATATCTTGGAGGTGGATGGCATACTTAAAGCATTTTGTGCCCTGTTTTCAGGGTCAGAGGGGATATGTATGAAATTGCTGAGTGTTTGGAACCTGCAGGCACTATCAGCCCTGATTGTCTTTGTCCAGCCCCCCAAGTCTCCACCCACACTGACCAATGCCCAGAAACCCATTTCAGCCACTGCTTGGGCCACCAGGCTCTGCTCCAGCAACACTGCAGTGGGATCAGTCTCCAGATCATCAACAACACTGTCACCACATCCCAGCTGTCTCTGTCCTCAGTTGTCTGATRCCTGGACCTATATCCTATTCCACCTCCATGCCATTAAAGATATTATCTCTTATTTGTTAGTGGTAGTTTAAACATTATAGTATGTTATTCTGTATGCCCATTTCCCACATGTATTCAAAAATATGTTGAATCATTACAGGCCTAAAACTAAAGCACAGATTCTTCAAAGATTTGTACTCATACTAAACTGAGCTCAGTTACATTGACTTATCTATTTGACTTCAAACAGGTGCTTTTCATTTTTGGTAAAGTTAATTGTGTTATGCTCAAAGCCCCATGATGCTTTGAGCTCTACAGTCTTCAATTTTATTTTTTTTTTTTCAATACTTGAACTGTATGTGGATCTGCTAAAATTAATATTGATTTAGGCTGTTTATATATCGGAAATACATATATATTTGGAAAAAAATTGCAAAATATTAACTTTATTACTTTTTATTCACTTCAATATAACTAACAAAGCTCCATATTAGCAAACATAATGCCTATTCTGCAAATGTAAAAGAAGAAAAAATGTGAGTTTTCACATAGTTGATTGAGTTTTCTGGCCAAAGATTTTAAAATGTAAACAAATTGTGAGAATTTGCACAGATTTGACTRAAGATAAATTGGCACAGAATTGACTGAAGATATCCACCACAAAATCTTCTAGAGTAAGGTCAAACAGCACCATTAAATCATCAATCTTAGCCCTTTCCAATTACAAAACTCTAAACTTTACCCAGTTTTATTGAGCTCAGAAGAGCTCAATAACTTTTATTTGAGTAGACAATAACTTGTGTTTGGCTGAACTATATCTCCTAGAAAGGCAACCATTCTTTATTTAAAGGTTTCCACAGACAGAGAAATCTACTTCATCCCTCGGTAACTTGTTTCAGTGATTAATTGTCCTTGCAGTTAAAAAGATGTGCCTAAATTCTAATTGGAATTTATCTGGCTTCAGCTTCCAGGCATAAGTCCTTGATAGCCCTTTTTCTGCCAGATTGAAGCCCGTTAGCAATGGGCATTTTGCCCCTGTATAAATACTTATGAGTGCAATCAAATCACTTAATCTTTTTGATCAACCAAACAGACTGTGCTCTAAATCTTCCACCATGAGCCATTTTTTACAGCGCTTGGAAATGTCTCKTCTCTGTACCTTTTACAATTTTACATCTTTTAAAAATATGGATGCTAACTTTGTATATTGGTCTCATTGAGCTGAGCAGAGATATCACCCTTTTTACTCTTACGATCCTCTTTTTTATGCCTTTYAGTATTCTTTCCCACCAGCATTGCAATAGATAATCTCAGCAAATTGCARAATTCTTTATATCTTTTTCAGAATATTTTTTCAATTTTGTCTTTTTATTCAATAGAATGTATTTCTTTGAATTTCAGCACTTCTATTGGAGTGTGATCCTTTGAAATTACAAAGTGAACCAGACTAATTTTTCTGACTCTTCTGTTCACATCTGTTTTTCATTTTTACTATAATTAGCACMATTTATGATCCACAAGTCTTTGTTTTATCCATGGTTAGATTTGGTTGACTCTCTCAATTATTATATAATATCCAAAGCTGGTTATTTCTGAATTATTAAAAAAACCAAAGCAAAATAAAACAATGATTTCCCACCACCGGCARCTATTCCAGGTTTGTCACTTGGTAACTTTTTAATGTACTGATCTTGTCTAATTCCAGAATTTTACTAAACTCTTTGATATTCTTCATTTAAGGACAGCTGACACATTTAAATTAGAGGATGTAGGCATCTGAAGTGGAGAATTTTTACATGCTCTTCACATATATCCAAGGAAACAGCAGTTTTCTCCCCTCTGGGTTGTTCTTGTTGCTGCTGTTGTTGATTTTATTCTATTCWGAATAAATAATCAAAAAGAACAAAATAAGGAAAAACAGAAAGGCACATAGGAATCAAACTGAGAAGTATATTTTGCATTGTAAAATGCAGAATAGCATGGTCTATTGTTTACAGCTAGTAAACAGAGTGCGCTTTTTCTTCGTTATTATAACTAATTTGTTCCCTGATGGACAAAGTGACCTAACTCCCTTTTTCAACCAATTTTTTCACATTCAAATACAAACCATTATACAATTTCTTAATTGTTCTTTATTGATGCTCTCAATAAGTATTCCACATAAACATATTTCCGTGACAAAGGTTATTCATGTTTAAAATTGTCACTTGATACTTTCAGAATAGAAATGCAGTTTATTTCATTTATAATGTGATGAATTTCTTGAACTTGTTTTCTGAAGATTTGTTTCAARTCTCTCTCCAAAAATCATAGGTCTMTCTCTGAAAAYTCTTTGCTACTTTTTGATCAGAAAAGTGTCACTACTTTGGCAATATGTGTCATGACATCATATTCCGCTTTCACAAGAGTAAAAATGAGAAATGTGTGTAGGCAGTTTCAAAACTGATTCTGGAACACACGAGTACTTGCAAATTTAATGGAAGTCAAGAGCTGTAGATAAACATTATGTGGGAATAATGTTAGGACAGCCATTAGTGAACAAATGTGTTCACAATGGCAGCTTCTTAGAATTGACACATTTGGTTTAGCTCCCATGTACACCTAAAAAATCCTTAGATTCATCCGCAGTTTGAAATTTGACCACCAAAGTTTGTCCTCTGCTATGGAGAGAAAAGCAGTTAAAAAATTTATGGATTTTAAAGAAGCTAAACAATTGGCATACAAGACAGCTTCCCATTGATCTGTGTGCTTAATAAAGCTAAATGTTAGGAAGACTAATGTACCATACTGATGTTTTAGGAATTTCATTAGTGTATTTGAACGACTATCATAACTCACTCACCTCTGCTGAGTTTATGAGCCATGGGTTTTCTCCAGCTCATAAAATCATCTTGCTTAGCACAATACAGTGACTGATAGCATCAGAGATGACACTTCATGAAGCAAGGTGACCCTTCTTTTTCCCTTCCTTTTTTTATGAGTTTTGTAGGACAATGCAGAGATACAGAAAAGACTGCTGAATAAGAAGAATCTGATGAAATATTATTCTGACTTAGTGACAAGATAAATACAAATACCCTAGGTCTATCGCTCTTTGTAATGTTGAATGTAAACTGTGACAATGTTAAYTTCTGAACTACTGAGAAATTATTTCTGTTTTTCTACTTTTTTAAGTGTAGTACACGTGGCATGAAAAATCACCACTGGAAATAGTAAAGTGGCTTTCTGTCAGTGGGTTTTTATACTGAACATTCACCTAAACATTTTGAAATTAAGACCATTTATTGTTTACCTTTATGTGGAATGAAAGAAGGTACCTTGACATTTGTACATATTTTCTCATTACAAGCATCAAACCCATTAATTTTTAAACAATATTCTTATCTCTTTCTAATTATCTTATAATGCAGATATCATCTTAAGTAATCATCCAAGTCTCTCTTTGTCCATGGATCAAAAAAGGGATCCAAAATATGTGATTCCTGAGGTATTATTTGTCTTCCAAATACCACAAAGGASGCCTTAAAGGAACAGCCCAAATGTAGCTCTTTATAATGAGATACATAAGATATATTTAGATGTAGTTGTTCTCATTCTTACCCCTGAAGTAGAATCTACACCTTTAGCCACCACCTACAAAGTATCGTAAAGGATATTTTAGATCTGGTTCAAAACAATTTGCTCCATGAATTTGTGTGGTACAGGGTAAAATGAGGTTTTTGAAATAAATCTTTGGATTTTATCAATGCTCACATTTAGTTCCAGTTCAGATGCCAAAGTTAAAATTTACCTTGTGAATATGTGCCAAGTAAATGGGTTTGATATCCAGACTGCATGTAATTTCTAAATGAATGCTACATTATTTCTTGACTCTTTCATCCATTTAAAAAACCTCCGTGAAAATCTCTTCTCTGTCACTCTTTTATAACATATTATCAGAATGAATTTATTTTCATTTTCAGTTATGCAGTTACCTAATTTAGCTCTGTGAAAGTGATCACTTTCTTTGAAATACAATGTAAGAGTAGCATAAGCGTCCTTATATGATATTCTTGAGTATAGTTGCTGTTTTAGTGTGTTCTGTGTTCTTCACCACATGAGAAGAAAGTAACCTTAGTTAAATAGCCATTCCTGAGACTGAAAAGTTTATTCACATAGATAATTTTTATCAACTTATTCTCCAAGTTTCCTCACTGCTAAACATATTCCTCTTTTTTTTTTTTCTGTTGCCTCTAATTGAGACATCTACATTTTTGCTATTTTGGGTAAGGGTGAATGTATAGTTACAATTTCAATTATGGGATTAAATTTAACTTTTCCTCCCTTTCTCTAAGATTAAAAGTAGAGAAGAATTTACTAACATCTGTTAAAGATCTAGATCCAGCTTGCCAAATGAAATGCTATGCCTCCTCTGCATATGTCATACAATTTCAGATACTAACACCTTTATCAGACCAAAGCTTTCACAATTTGCAAGAATACTTTATTTTGTTGAGAGCTACATTTTTACTCAGAAAATGTGATTATCTTGTATCTGTTGTTGACTGAATTCACATTGCATTCTTTATTTTTCTTGGATTCAGTTATGAATCTCACATAAGTAGGACTGTAATTTCTGTCCTATATTCCAAGTTATTAATTCTGAATTAGTCTAATAGTGATTAATAATCCCTGAATCTGTAAAATACTTGTATGTCACAAAAAAACCCAACAAAACAAACAAACAAACAAAAAAACAACTTGCAGAAGATCTCCTTTTTTCCTGGAGAAATAATTGCATCTTTATGAAATAACTATAAACAAGTATAAAGCCTTCATGAGAATATATAGTCTTGGATAGAATTTTCGTTATCTTTGACTCATTTTGACCCCTACGTATTAACACTACAACAGATGACTTTCCCTGCATTTTGGAATAGAATCATAGAATGATTTGGGTTGGAATGGACCTTAAAGATCATTTAGTTCCAAACCCCCTTCTGTGGGCAGGGACACCTTTTACTAGATCATGTTGCTCAGAGTTCCATCCATCGGAAACACTTCCACAGATGGGACATCAGTAACTTTTCTGAGTAAGCTCTTCCACTGCCTTACTGTCCTCATAATGAAGAATTCCTTCCCAATATATAATCTAATTCTACTCTCTTTTATCTTAAACCCATTCCCCCTTGTCTTATCACTACCTGTTCTTGTAAATAATCTTTTTCCACATTTTGCATCTGTCATGGATGCAAAAGAATCCGATGGGTATTAAAACTTCTCTTTTGCACAARGAACTGCAGGCATAAAGAACAACTGGAATTGACAACACCGCAAGGAGGGTTTAGCAGCATTGTTGGTATTACAGAATAGTGCTTCAAGTAACACAGTTGCCTAACAAAAACTCAGACAAATTACCCAAGGAATGGGAAAGTCAAAGATCAGTAATTCTAAGCTATCACCTGAACCAAGGCTTTCGGGTAATGCAGAGAAAATTTGGAAGCATTTTAAGCAGAGAGTTTTTCAATATCTGTATTAYTAACCAAGGCTTAACTGACATGAAAAGAGACAGCTAGGAACACGTTGTGTATCACTATGGTAACAGACACCCTAAAAACAATGTAATGGCTGTAGATTTAGAGTCATTGAAGAATAAAAGAGCAAAATATAATGAACAGTATATGAGTAATACTATTGCATACAGTGRCAACAGCAAATTGTCTAGTCTGCCTGAGGACAGCATGTAGCTTCRTTTTACAATTTAGGGTGAGAAGTTGCTGAATTACTACATTGTCCTGGGTTATAGAGTATATTCAATTTCATCTGCTGAAAAAGAGTTGGGGGTGGGTGCCTTTTGATAATGGC
>QVAJ01000014.1:6393235-6416254 GCA_003546035.1 Mixornis gularis | reverse complement strand
CAAAATTATAATTTGGCGGGGGGGCGAGGGGCTTACATTCTCTATTCTAAGGGGAACCCCAGTTTCCCTGGCAGACACCTGTCTTTCTAAACCAAGACATACATCTACACCAAAGATTTTGGAAATATTTGAAACTTTTTGGAAAATTCAGAAATTAAAGRATCATTGAAAAGAATCATCACCAAAGTTGGAAAAGACCTTTAAGACCATCAAGTCCAACCATCAGCCCAGCACTACCATGTTAACTCTTAAACTACTAAACCATATCACCTCCCTGTGTAACCTATTCAAATGCCACACTAACAGTGAATTTTTTTTTCTAGTATCTAATCTGAATCCCCCCTGCCTCAGTTAAGACCATTTTTTCTAGTCCTCTCACTGCAGACACAGCAGGAGAGACCTCACTACACCCTCCCATCAGGTAGGTAGTTATGGAGAGCGATGAGGTACCTCTTAAGCCTCTGCTTCCTGAGCCTAAACAAACCCAGCTCCTTCAGCCATTCCTCTTAAGCCATGTTTTCTAGACCTTTCACAAGCGTTKTTGCCCTTCTTTGGACATACTCCAGTACCTCAAGGCCCTTTTTTAAATGAGGGACCCAGAACTGAAGACACCACCCAAGGWAGGCCTCACCAGTGCCGAGTACAGGGGCAAGATCACTTCTCTAGTCCCAGTGGCCACACTATGCTTGACACAGGCCAAGACACCATTGGAATTTTTGGCCACCTGGGCACACTGCTGCCTCATTTTCAGCTGGCTCATCTTCAGCTGTCAGCCAGCATTCCCAAGTCCCTTTCTTCTGAACAGCTCTCAAATCACTCTGTCTCCAGCCTGTACAGCTTCAAGGCCTTGTTGTGATCCAAGGGCAGGACCTGGTCCTTGGCTTTGCTGAATCTCATCAAGCTGTCCTTGGCTCRTTCATTGAGTCTTTCCATGTACCTCTGTAGAGCCTTCCTACCTTTGAGCAGACTGACACTCCCACCCAACTTGGGTGATTCCTCTTACTGTAGACTTCTAAAAAGTGTCAGAGGCCCATTCTTGCTACATCGATCATTTCCCTGGAATGACTATAAAGGAAGCCTAGACTATTCCTGGAATGTGTGTGTCTAGAATATGATAATGGAATGATAGAAACCTTTTCTAAAGTAACTATGTATGATATTTTAAACATGGGATGAAAGATGTTCTCTCTAATTTGCTGAATGTTCTTTTGTTGGTTTGTGGGATTTTTGGTGGGTTTTTTTGTCTGCTTGTTTGTTACTTTTGTGTGTTTTTTGTTTTTTTCATTGTTTTTGATTGGCTGGCTGGCTGGTTGCTTGGCTGGTTGTGTGGGTGTTTTTTGTTTGGGGGTTTTTTGGTCTTGGTGGTGGTTGTTTTGTATTAACTAATGACCAATTCTAGGACAACTCTATTGATTATTGATTTTCCTTATCCATCAGTTTTTCTGTTAGATTTCAATCTTTGACTTCTTTATATTTCAACATTTTWAAATAAATAAGATTGCAGATAGTGTGTAGCAAATATAATTCTGCTAATGAACTTGTTATGTACCCTGTCAAGGCTGTTGAACACTTCCTATGAACTGGCAGCAGTGCCCTAACAGCAAATTGTCATTTTGGACTTAGAGGAATAAATGTTTTGGCCAAAGAGCATGTAATATTAAGAGGAAAAAAAAAAAAAACCAAAAAAAAACCAAAAAAACCAAACAAACAAACAAAAAACCCCCAAAAAACAAAAAAACCCAAAAAAACAGAGAAAAGAAAATCCTTGCTTTTCAGAATAGAAGAAACTTCAGAAATTCTATTTGTTTTATGAATATTATAGATATTGTTATAAACTTACAGGCATAAAACAAGCCTGGGAAAACAAACTCTTGGCAYCTCTAAAGGCAGTCAGTAGAGGGAGCCATGTTCATATGCAGTTTAATGCATGCCRCTGCAAAGCCGTCTAAAATAACTCAGCTGATGAACAAATGAGATTTTTTTTTATTATTTGCTGCAGTATCCTTACATAGGAAGAGAATGTGCTATGGAAAACACCAGACTCTTTCCTGACTGAATATGTTAGCCAAGTGAAGGATCATAGTAATAACAACATTAAGGTGCAGCTGCAACTTTAGATTTGCTGTATTCTATGATTTTTAGATTTACCAAGGGATTTAAGTACTTAATATTAACCTCCTGGGTATTTAGTGTGCAGATTCCAAAAATCACAAGRGGAGGAAAAAAACCTGCTGTACTGATKCTTATCCCTGTCAATAGCTTGGCAGTTGCATTCATGTTCAGCTTCAAAGTTTCTGGCTACTTTTACATTAAGAGCTGAGTGTTTTAGGAATTGCCGTCTCAGTAATCAGCGACTGGTGGGTTTTGTTCTGAAAAATATAACTAGAGAACCCTTAGGTATTCTAACTGCTGAAATATTTAAACCACAGGAAGATTGAATTCCCGGTGAAATACAGTTGCAGCCATTTTCTTTGAAAACACAGCTGGAGCTCTTTCATGGGGATAATGAAGGTGAGTTCTTCACACTGAGAGGAGCACTGAAATAGGGGTTTGAGATCTCACACAATGGGTAAAGAAGGGAACACAGCAGCTATAATACACGTAGTAATAAATATCCCTGTTGCACAAACCCTTCTCCGACAGAGAGAAGTAAGCCACTGTTCRTTAGCTATTACTGTGTGAAAGGACTCAGCCCACTACCAAGAAACCCCTGCCATGCCACTATACTGTGAGGCATACTGTAAGAATGACAGCTTTCAGGTTTTATACACTGACTGAGGTGYGATTTATGATGCTGAGTTGCTCTTCAACACTAAGAATAAGGAAATTGTGTATAAAAGGGTGGTGCAATTTTAAGATCTGTGGATGCTGTCACTAATACAGATGTATGAGAAAAGTGCAGTGATGTTTAAGAGTTAGAAGAAAAGTGACTTAGAAGCAAAATTTTTCAGAAACTGAACTTTATTCCGCAGGAATTACAGTGAATTTGTGTTTTAACCATGTACATGTATACACATGGGTATGTATTTATCTGTGGGAACTAGTTCATGGTTTTCTGCTCAGATCTGTGGATATAAGTCTTCTCTATGTTAAAGCTTTATGGGAATAATTTAATAATTAAAAAAAAAMCAACCAAACAAACCCAAACAACAAGAAAACTGCTCTCCTCCTTCTGCTGTAAAAGATAAGGAAATTACAGCAYTAGTAAAAAGCATCAGTCTCATGAAAATACCTAATATCTTAGGTTAAACAGAAGTTAGAACTATATACAGGTAAATTCTATATCACAGTTAATTTATTTTTATTTTTTTTTCTTACAGTCACCACTATATGTCAAACCATATATCTTCAGTTCAGATCTTTTCAAAAGGGTCTACCTATTTTTTTTTTAAGATTCCCTTTCTTTTGTGGCTTTTAGCTTCTCTTGACCCTATTTTATTGAAACTGTTAGTGTAGAATTTCCATGGCATAAACACAAACCTATTTAAAGTTTAACAATAAGGCACTGAAAGAAAAAAATTAAAGTATATTTGACATGTTCTTCCTCTTTTCTGAAGGAACTTATGGATCTAGACCTGTCAATTTCTGATTCAGCATGGATGTCAGCATTGTAGTTTCAAGTAAAGCAGCAAATTTCCTGTGGCTCAGGATGTCATTGTAGGAGTAGATATTGTATTTATAGCTCAGAACACACATATAATCAGCAGTACGAAGTGATTTTTTCTAAGACAGAATATCAAATTAATAAATGTCTTGCATAAAATGGATTTTTAAAAATATATAAGGTGTAATTGATGAAAGATTTTTCAAATTACAAGGTAACCTGTTACAGGAAATAATCTGCCTGTGTATTTTTCATACTACATTACACTGGAGATCACTCTTCTAGGAACCTTGCAGTAAACTTGCATAGCATTTATTTGCCCACTCTGTAATAGTGTTGTGCATTAAATTTTCAATAAAGTTACTCCTGTTATTTGAAAGGTACAAAAATCTTCTTATCTGTGATGCAAACACAAGGCCTATGACTAATAACATTTTTTTTTTTTTTTAGACTAGGCTGGACAGGAATGCTTTGATTATAGACACATTTTCACATTTTGTCTTAGACTCATGTATCATAACTGCAGAATCTTCCCATTTTGAATTCTGGGASTGGAGCAGATGGCAGAGATGTATTTCAAATAATGGTACTTGACATATAATTTCTATAAATAGCTACACAGTTACAAGGTGTTATTTGTAATTTTTCTCTCTTGGGAAGAAACTAGAAATTCTCTGTCACCTCATGATAACTGTTCTTTAAATTCTTCACAAATGGATAATTTTTTGAAATTTTAACCTAAAGTAAARAGACAGATATCAAGGCAGATGTTCTTTTGCATGTTACTGAATTCCTAAATGTCTCCACAGCCTAGTCACAGAATCAATCCCTGCCACATATTATGCACACATATAGATATATAGTCATAGAGAAAAAAATATGAAAGACATACATTCTCTACTTTTATAAAACATGTATTAAGTTTATTTGTCATGATAAAGGGGTCACCCAAGAAAAACTACATAAAGGATAAGATATATCGTGTGTCTTACTAAGAGTRAGTTTATGTGTTAAATCGTTTTCCCTTCAGCTCACTGATGCAACGATTTTGAAAAAACAAAACTGATACTGAAATTATACTGAAATGTCAGCTATGGAGGGCAGAGAGTTGCACACCATACCAAAAATAATGTTGCAGTTTTATGTCACTGGTGGGTGCTCTTTGGGAGAACAGTTAGCTCTTGTTTCAGACAGAAGAAAAATGAAAAATGTTCTTAGACATCTTAGAGTTTGTGGTAATATAAAATAAAAAACAATAATTCTTCAGAATCTTAAGCCAATTTCCATGTGTTGTATTCTGTTCCAGTATTGGTATTGTCATGTTTTCAATCAAGGTTTATGSAAACAAAACAGAAAACTCAGAAAATCAGGTTCAACTTATGTAAAAACTCTTGCTGAAAACAAGTTAGAGTGAACAGACTGTGTGATTTAAATGTTCTTTTAAATTTTTGGCAGCTTGAGATTTACTTTATATCCCATTTGCTCCATATTTTTTTAGTTATAGTAAGCAGGTAATGCTTCCTTTGCTGTGAAAAATGCTGTTGTTGCCAACTTTGTCATCTAAGCTTTATTTTTACAGTTCTAGTAGCATCAGTTTGTCAACATAAAAACTAAAATATTCTGAACTCAATCAGCTTTCTCAGGCTTGTCTCCGGAGATGGCATTAAAGGGTTTGGATAACCTTATCTGTTCAATACTGAGGATGTTTGTAGCTTCTGCTAAGTGCTCTCTAGTGATTCCTTTCAAAACTTTTAATGGGCAGCAATATGTCTGTCAGATCATATATATACTCCTTACCACATCATCCTAGACACTTTTTAAAACAGCCTGATAGTAGTGGTACCCTTTCAGCCAGTTTTATATGTAGCACAACAGGGAAAAGAACCTCAGACATTTAATGATACTCTTTATTTTGGTATAGGACTTTTTAGGAGGTTTAGGCAAGTTGTGAAGTGGACTGCCTCCAGAAAAACAAACAAACAAACAAAACCACCAAAAAAACCCAAAATTAAGAAGCATATCATGCAAGAAAACTCTTTTATATTCAGAAAGTTGAAAAATGTTGCATTAATAAAGAAATATGGTATAGAACAAGACTTACATTTGAACAGCACTTATCTTGCATGGCTTTRAAGAATACAATTTAATATTTTATGAGATTGTGTAGATTTGCATTGGGAAGGTTACTTGTATTAGCAAATACTATTTCTATTGTTGGAGGCATACTGAATTATTTCAGTGAAGTGGAACAGCTCTGATTGTGTTACAAAAAATACCCCAAACT
The DNA here is from genome assembly GCA_003546035.1 of Mixornis gularis. Classification (NCBI taxonomy): domain Eukaryota; kingdom Metazoa; phylum Chordata; class Aves; order Passeriformes; family Timaliidae; genus Mixornis; species Mixornis gularis. The sequence continues at coordinate 6,410,366 of QVAJ01000014.1, read as the reverse complement.
ATTTTTAAATGCAAATTCCAGTTACAATACACCATTTTATTTTTTTAGTTCTGAAGACAGCGTGCTATCCKTCAGGATTTTAAATTAGTGCACAGACAGATCTGAGGTTAAACTTAATACAATAACATTTCCATTTTATGTCTTTGAAAGTAAATGGTAAGTTTTGCCAATGTTACAATTGTATTTTCTCTGATTGCACTGGTGGGAATCTCACAGACATTTAAATTAGAATGTTTTACCATCTATTTCTTCAGCAAAATCGTACTCTAACATTTTGATACACCTCTTTGGGAATCAAAAAGAAGGAAAAACTAACSTTCTACCTTTAGCACTGTCTTTTCCAACTAATTTAATTTTATAATTGTGCCCTCTGCATGGAACAAGGACTTTTATTTTCCCTTGAGGTTACAATTCTTTACACAGATAGCACAACAACAGAATAGTTKGCCTGTTGGGATAGAACCATAGCTACTCTTAGTTGATACAATGCCTCTGGTAGTGGCCCACGCTAAGGAAAATGTGTATTTCTGACATTAGCTCATTTGTAAGGTCATCCCCTTGGATGGAAATTTACACTCAAACTAATATAACTCCAGAACTTTCTTAGAGGGGTAAAAAAATATCACATTTGAGCYTTAAAATGACAATGCTGGGTTCAACCTCTTTCAGGAATGAAACATACAACAAATGAAGCATACAACAAATTGCAGCTTTTGATTAATATGGTATTGTTTGATGGTGCAGCACAGAAGTGTGAGTAGTCTTTCCTTGGAAGATATGCAGAGAAAAATTGATTTATTTACATAGGAGGGGGGAAAAAAGGTAATATGGTTCTGTGCACAACTACAGAACTAGTTTTGATTTTGTTCCCAGGCATTGTCAAATGCAAAAATGCATAAACAATKTAAGGAGTAGAGCCTTAGTTGAGTCTTTATTAAGTTATACACAGTAGAATTTATTTTCCCATTTATTTTTCTACTTAAACATTCAAAGACTGCAAGGAGATTGATGCAGATGTTAGCTTAGAGGCATTTTGTTGGGATAAAATGAAATGTGCAATGAAAACTATGAACACTGACTTAAGAYCTTGAACATGCTGATCCCACACACAGCTCCTCCAAGAAACCAAATGCACTGGCCCATCTAATATTTTATGGCTCAAACTGCTATTCAAGTATTTCTATGGAAATAGTTGGAAGATATCATCCTTACATCAACAGACTCAGTGCTSTCATATTGGGCTGGGGAGAGAATATCTTAACTAAGCTAGAAAAAGAAGTAAAAACATCTTAAAAACAAAATGACAACAACAAAACCAAACCAACAAAAAATCCACACTTGCAAACCAAAAATTAAACCTAAACGTATTTTTTGAACATGCTCTGAAAAAACCCAAAAAACAAAAAAAATGTAAACATCCCTTCATTTGTGATAGAACTGTTGTTAAACAGAGTGGGAAAGGATCTTAAAGCATCAGCTAGTCTGTTTCTTAAGAAAAGTAGAATCAAGTAGATTTGACTAAATAATTTTTTTCTTGCAGGTATTTTTCTATCCATTCCTTAAAATATTTCTTTGCTACCTTTATAACAGCTAAAACTATTAAAAAACTAATTTAGTGTTTTAAAAATGTGACTCATTAAAAAATTTTCTCAACTACTAYCTATACTAACAGATCTTTGTCTCAGTTCAATTATTTACTTTTCTGTTCTRAGTGAAGGAAAAAGTTTACCTCTTTGTGGTCCTCTTTTTTCTTATAACATTTTTTCATCCTGTCTGCGTCTCAGTTTTCTTTTTTCCAGACAAACCCACATATTCTAAGCTCTCCTTTGAAATATGGACAAGTATAAAAAAGCATGGGCCTTGCAGTGTCATGGTGAACTCCCTAGCCTTTACCTGTAGTGAAAGCTGTTTCAGAGAACAGTCGCTGTCTTTCACTGAATGCTGACCCATTGGCACATCTTACCTTCACATTCAGAGCATAAAAGGGATAAGGATAATTTCCTCTTCACTGTACAAATACTGTCTAGCAAAAGTTATTTCATAATACTARTCTTTTATTCTTCATTAAGTCAAAATGTTATGAGACGTGTAGAGACTGACCCATGWTGTTCAGTTAGGAGAGAATATATATTAAAAAAAACCATAAGAATTTTTTTCCATAAAGCTGAGGTTACCACATGCAAAAAAAATTACATTTCCTGGAGTTAAGTATTAAAATCCAAGGAAGAGTTCAATATAAACACAGGTAAATTGTTCACYTCGTTCATGTATGTACAAATATAAAATCTGCCTCTTCATTCCTTTCTCTGGCTTTCACRGCTCCAAAAGATATGTCTTTGTTTCTGCATTAAAATAGCAGTGAAAATGATTTTGTGAATCTTAAGACAGATCAGTCGACATAAAACTTTCACTTTTAGACTTAAGGAAATTAATTGCAAGACAAGATTTCTGAACAAAACATGTAATGGACTGTATCAAAATATAATCTCCCCAACAGAAACTTTGGAGATCTTTCTTCTTCAAAGCATCACGGATGACAGTGGAAAACACTTTTATGGACAAGAACRTTGAAGACACGAAAGAGAAAACTAGGGAAATTCTTTACTGGGAAAATTTTTCATTCGAAAACAAATTAACAAGTTATGTTGAGCCGGTATTTTAATTGGCCTCCATTAATTTAGTTACCTAGCCATGAATAGATAACCCAGGACAGTTACGGTGTTATTTTATAATTCATGTTTCACATAAAAGGATGAATTTATTTGTGGAGAAAGAGAAGGATTATCATGCAACCAAACTACCACAAATATAGAAAGGGCTATAAATAGAGCTACAAACATAGGGAAAGATGAAGCTGATTACCCATCCTTATTGTCTGAATAAGCAGTATCTATACTACTTCCAGAGAGTTTCCTCTATACTCAGATTGTAGGCCACCTATTTCAACTAAATGGATTTTACAGTAAAAAGGAAGAAAATAGGAGAAATTTAGTTGTTTTCACAAGTGTGTGAGCATCAAACATTTTTCTCCTGTGACACCACTTGAGATAAGGGGATCCATAAGATTAAGACAGCAGTCTGTACAAACATACTGAATGATGCCAAAACATCATGCTTTGCAGCATTACTCTATCTGCTATTCAGTTGTTATTCTGCAATATCCAATCTGTGGGCCATGGTCCTGAGCACACTCCCTCCTCACTGCAAGGGTTTGCTGGTGTAGTGCTGTTAGGTCATATGGGATCAGGCWACTGAGAAAGAGCAGGCTGAGAAGGGTCTTTCTTCTCGGCTTGGGAACTCAAACACTACTTCCTCGCTTGCCTGAGTGGCTTGTCAGCATGCTAAGCCAGGTTTCTCACCTTATTGAGACCAACCTTTATTTCCCAGCTGGAATTTGGGCCTACCTGGACACTGTGGATTTGTCTGACCATTTCTAGGCTCCTGACTAGCACCTGTCACTATCCGCATACTGGACTTGGTTTCCTGGTTGGCTACTGTGGGGACTGTACACACAGGATGCACAGAATTACCCAGAATTATTAGGGTTTGAAAGGGCCTCTGCAGATTCTCTAATCCAACACTCCCATCAAAGCAGGATCACYCTAGAGCAGGTTGCACAGGTGGGTTTTGAATGTCTCCAGAAAGGGTTTACTCCATAAACCCCGTGGGCAGCCTTTTCCAGTACTCTGCAGTTGCAGCAGCCCTCTTATCAGAGGGGAAAAATGAACTGAGGCACGGCCTTCTTGTTAAACACAGCATAAAAGGGATCCTGGTTTATTCCTCTCTACAGCTCTGCCATYCTGACTCCAGCTATTCACTGACTCTGTCTGCAGCAAGCTCCTACTGTAGGTTTCCCTTGCAGCCTCTGACTGCTAGTTCTTTCCTGCTAAACCATGACTGCAKGTATTGGTTTGCAGACTCTGACTGCAGACTTTTACCCGGATAGACTGTGTCTGCAGGTTCCACCAACAGGCTCTAACTACAGACCCAGACTGACCTCACAGCAGGGATGCCCTCTCCCCAGGATCCTGCTTCATGATTCCTTCATGCTTCTCGAGGCTCCTCCTCCGTAATGATCCTCCCCTTAACAGATAAATCCCTCTTTAATATCACTCATCCTTATTGGATATAGCTGTTACTCTTCAGGGGCAAGGCTGAATTGAGTAATTAACACAGCTGTTACTTATCGGGGTGAAGTCACCTGTATTCACTTCTACAGTCGGCCACATTCAATGGAAAGAAGTTCTTCCTCGTGCTGAGGTGGAATTGCTGTTTTAGCTTATAGCCATCATTCCTCGTCCTGTCACTGGGCACCACCAAAAATAATGTGGCACCATCCTCTTGACACCACTATTTGAGATAATTATGTTCTTTTATGAGACCCTCTCTCAGTCTTTTCTTCTCTAGATTTAAGAAATTCATTAAATTGTTGCCCAGCYGCCCTCTCACAGCCTTGGCTTCTGACTCTGTGCTATGCCCAAGCTCCCTGGTCCTGAACACAGAGTGTGAAAGCTAACAGGAGTCAGCTACCACAAACGACATGACAGGTAGGTTAGACAACTTTAATCTGGAGTCTTGTGAATGTGATAATTCATAACAGGCCATTCACCTGTTATGAATTTAACCAGTGTTAAATTTATATATGTACATACATATATAGGGAGTCACAGAGAGGTCAGGTTATTTATATCCTGCACTATTTGAAATTGGGACTGGCAAAAAATCTGTGCATGTTTTCAAGGCATGCAGATTTGGGTCAGAAGGCAGATTTGATTGCTGTGGGTTGTCACACAACTCTGCCAGGAGACATGGAGCAAAGGCAGGAAGGACAAACTGGGAATGTGATATGACAGGGATGCTTGGTGCTGGAACTGAAAGTGATTGCATCAGGTTGTTCATGATGAGTTCAGAAGACCAGGTGGGCTCATTGGGGTTGGGCAAGGAGTCAGCCCTGGGCTGGGGGAAGCACTCGGAAGCATGGGGAGTGCTAGTGGAACGGGAAGGGCAGACTGACAGACAGGTSACTGGCTCCTAGTTACACTCTCAGCTGCCAGGGCCAGTGGAGCAGCTCGTGGCATCAGGCATATCTCTGAGGATAGTGACAGACTGAGGCTGCAACAGGATATAAGGGTGGGCCTGGCTTGCCAGAGGCATGGCTGGACAGGACAGGGCAGTGGGAGTTGGAGACCTGCTCTTCTGCAGCATCACTGGGGCAGGGGATGGCACTGGGGGGTGCCATGGAATCATGGGCTATGGACTGGCATAGCCCTGATGGGGCCAGAGAGGGACAGTCAGTCCTCAGGACCCTGTCACATATGTATAAGTTATACACAGCTATTCATTTTTATAATATATTGTAGCTGATTCTCTAGTAGACCATTAAAAAAAAACACTTTTTTTTTTTTTTTTTTTTTAATTACTAGAGACTAGATTTCAAAATAATATGTGCATTTCTAACTTTTGTATTTGTGGTGGTGATACACTGCTTATCCTTTATTGATAATCCTGAGCACCCTGTCTCAAAAATGTTTCTTGTTTCAAAAATGTTGGAAAGAGAATGAGCAGAAATTCATCAGGAAGCAAGTGGTTRTTGTGCTAAAAGGAATGTCATCATGACAGAGAAAAATAAAAATAGACAACTGACACTGCAGATTAATTCATAACATCATAGAATCAGTCACTGAGGTGTGAAAAATACCTTAGACAGGGACAGCCATCAATACCAGATTAACACTTCTCTTAGCTGCTCCTGATTTTCTTTTATAAAATAATACAGGTAATGGTGGAAAAAAAAAACCTTTCTTATTCAGTATCTCAGCTCTTAAACATTCAAATTTCACCTCTGTTTTATAGGCAGTATGTRTGCCTTCATTTAAATGATGTATTCTATTTTTTCCATTTCCTTTCAAACTGATATGTGATTTATTAAAGATTTTTAGGTATTCTATGCTTTTATTTAGATTTTAGGTGTTCATATTTGGCACCTTATTGTTTCTGTTGGAAAAATAAACTCTAACAGCACAGTTTTACACCTCAGCAAATAATCTGCAATTAAATCTTCTGGACAAATGAAATGAGTTTATACTCTTCGTGAAAACAGTGGCTGAACTTCTCTCTCATTTGCAGGTCATTTATCATTTCCCTTTTTATTTTCAGGATTTGACAAGTAAGAATTTTCCACTTTCTGCTTCACAAAAATTGTATAATTTTGTTAGATATGCTCAAGATCACATATACTTTGAGAATTARTATGAGAACAACTACAAACTACAGCCAATTCTTCTCCCTTTAAAAATTGGATTTTCCCCGTTTTTCCTCCTTTTGCAAGCAGGAGGAAGTGGTGGGTATTTAAAAAAAGAAAATCTCAAAATTCTTTGAGCTTTTATTTCAACAATTCTTGTTCATTATTTGTAACCTCTCGCTTGATGTCTGTGTCTGTAGTATTCACTTAGTGTATGTTTACAGTCCAGAAAAAAAATCTTGTTACTGTGCGTACTTTGCCAAATGATACAACAGTGATCTAGTAGCAATTTATGAACACTATTCTAAGCTTCCTGAAGTGGACCCAAACCTTATACATCAAATATGAAAAATACAGTACTTGAACGTATATTTTTTTCTTCATGTAAGCTGCCTTGAGAGTCACAATTTAGCATGGCAATGATTTTCAGTTAACTGGCTATCATTAATCTGGTGCAAACACAATGGGACAATTCCACAAATTACAGAAATATCATGCAAACACTTCTAACACTCCAAACTCTGTCTTCCCTTTCCCTACATTTTTACCCCTTTTACTGCTTTCAGTATGCATCTATCTCCTGTTCTGCCACTTTAGAAGAGTATCAGTCTAAAAGACTGTCATGGATCCTGAGTTTTCCTGTGACTTCATGGGATTAGTTTTTACATGCTTCTATTGAGACTGTAGCTACATCTGAAATTTTAAGGTCTTKGGTGTTTTTTGAACATACGTGAACACTGTTTTCTTTTAAATTTATACCTACACATTCTGCCAAAGAACTAAAAATGGCACATATAAACTATTTAATTGACAGGAGCAGCTCTGAGTTTTCTTCTTGTCTGTTATAAAATAATAATGCATAAAAGCCATCCAATCATTCATCAGGACAACATTTTTCTTTCTCTGTTCAGATAAAGACCAGAGCTATTACTTGAGATGATCCCTGGTCATTACAACCAAAGATACTGTCCAAAATACTCCAAGACAGCTTTATATTACACAGGATAAATGACCTACAAAGTCACGATACTGAAATCCAAAATAATATCTGGTTTTATTTCCGCAAAGCTAATCTCTTGATTGGCATAATGAAGTATTTTGAGTTATTACATTAAAACATTGTAATTATATTCTAACATTCAAGGYTAAAACTAAAAATAAACCCCCAAACTTTCATAGACATTTCATAGAAGCTAATGTGCTTTACTTGCAATTTCATGGAGTAATACAATGGTAATAGGAGTGAAGATTAAAAATAATGGAAGTTTCTTTTGATTGCTCATTGCAAATTCTGTTCCTTTAAAGTCTTACATGTGCATCCAAACAGGCCACCTACAGAAGAAACTGAAGATTTCTAGTTGTTTTAARTAAATTATGAGGTAACAATACCCTTTACTTTGTTTCTCTGAGTAACTGGAATTATCGCAGATTTCTAAATTGCTATGTATAAATCTTCACTGCAGTGTGTRTTCATTAAATTAGGAAATTAAGGGAGAAATTTTAGTTATTGAAAGTCTTAAAAAAGGAAACTGTCTCACTCAGGTAGGCAAAAAAAATGTAAACAGTATTTACCTTGATTTAATTAGGCATTTTACTAAATTTTAAAAACATGTAGGCAATGCTTCAGATTTGCCATGTATATTCACTTTCTCAATTTTTAATAGAAGTCTTTTAAGACTGGGAAGATTATTAGATGTTTTGATATAGCCTCCAAGTCCACTGTTGTTCCAGCCAGACCCTCTTGAATTCTCATAATCACATTCCCCAAAACTTTGTCCTGATAGAGGACAAATATTCAATAAAAAAGCTCAGTGAASTACAATGTAGATTTTACGACAGTGCAGCTTTTTTCCCCAATCTACATGTTCAGCCTGGTTATCTAKCAGGAAAAGAACCCAAAGTAATTAAGTTTYCTCCATTTTATAATATTCCATCCCMTTCGACTGTAGAAGCAGTTCCACYCAAAGGAATGACCACCAGACAAAGAGAGACGACACCTATTKGGCTGGGTTAGTGTTTGCTTCACGTCTCAAGACCGAGGTGTTCAGAACACATGTGAAATTCTGTCTCCCWGCAAGTCAGTGAGAAAGCTCCCACTAGCTCTACAGAAGTCASAATTTCATGAGAGGATTCAGGCTAGCACTAGCCAGAGTTAGAGCAGAATATGGCCCTAAACACTTCCCTTGCTAGTGTTAGTGCCCTAGAAAATCTCACTGTCTCCCCTAGAGCAAGAAAGGTGTGTAAAATCTTTTMAGTAGCAGTATTAGATGATTCTATCCTTTACCTACAACAAGACCAACACAGCTGTCTCACWCTTTCTCCTTCTAACTTATTTCTTTCATTAGCAGGAAAACTGACCTCTGACTTTAACTTTCACCTCCCCCCCCCCCACCTCTGTATTTGGCCTAGACAAACATTCAGTGCAACAAATCTTTCTGGAGAGTAATCCAAACAAATCCATCTGACCAAAGAACAAAGGATACCTGTTTCCATTGCAGACTTTTTCTGGACTTCAATCTGATGTTTTTTTCCAAGATGGATGAAAGCAAGTTGTTCAGTCACTATCAGGCTTTCAGGTACAATATATAGATCATGATGTCTTACTGAAATGTATTTGCATTTTTTCTTCTGCTCTCAYTTCTTTGGATTTTAAAAGATTTTAAAATAAAACAGTGGGGTTTTTTATGTTTTTACCATGCCTATGCATCAGGAATTGTAAATAGTCCAACTGTCAGTAGAAAGAAAGTTTCCTTACTTTAAAGATGTGGKTTTTTTTCAACAATTGGAATGACACAGAGTGGAAACTGCACTTGGAAAAGCTTGTCTCAGTCACAGGATTCATTTGCTGCAGCCTGACTCCTTAACCTCTAAAAATGACTGATTTGAACCCTACACATAAGCACATTTAAATGTCATAACCTACTCATTAGAGGGAAGAACAGGAAGATTAAAAAAAATCCAAAGAAACCCTAAGTGAAGATTGATTTTGTATGCACTTGCTCACACATATCTTAGAGTTACAATAGCACAGCTAAGAATAATTACTGAGGAAAAGGACAGAGAGCAGAGATGAACTCTGTGAAGTTCAAATGTGCAAACCCCCTCTGTTCCAGAAGTGAAGTGATATTCTCTCACTTGAGTGGGAATTTGCATAATGTGGGAAACCTTGTTTCTTATCTTCACATAGTTGTGCTTGCTCTGGAATTACCAATTTTCAAGGAGYATTTCAAAATGTATGCAAAAAAGGGCTGCTCTTGAACCTCTGCATTCTCATATCTATTTGGAACGCAAATGAGAGGTTTGCTAAATCTCTGACTTTCCCGTCATACTGCTTACATGGCAACAATCAACTTCTTAAATAGCCACCACAGAATAATAATTAAAGGCAAGTTTAGAAGAAACAGAAATTGTTACAGAAATCATCTCAATGTTTGAAAGCAAATCATGTTTTGGTACAAGGTCATACTATGTAACTATGTGTTGCCAATGTCACATATCTTGGAAAAACTATTTCAGAAAGCACAGGTGTGTATCAGGCAAACAAAGCTATTTTAAGTGTCTGTGTTTGTTTTTCCTGTGCATCACATTTCTATATTGCTTTCCTCTGTCCATGTGGACTCTGCAAGGAATCAGGAAGATTAAGCTGAACATGTAATCATCAGTAACTGTAGGTACACAGAAGTTTTAGTGTCTTATGGCTTAAATCCTTTGTCTCACATTCCATGATAACATTAACATTGCGAGTCTGAAGAATGTTTGCAAATGATGAAATTATTTTTGTTAAAATCAAATATGAGTAGAACTTTACTGAACCCCTGAAAGATTTTTAGAAGTTAGCACAGCTGAAAAATATCGTTAAGAAAAGCTTGGTTTGTTTTTTGTTGCTTTTTTAGTTTTTCTCCTTTTAATTTTCTCCTTACTCAACTTTTCAAATGAAAAGCTRAATATTCAAATGGTCTAATTTTCAAAAAGGTGACTAATCCAATTTCATTCATTCTCTGTAAGCACCATATTAAGAAAAACTGAATCTTTGGCCAAGTAAGCTTTTAGRCATTAAGAGACTTTCCAATTTTGTTCCTCGATGTCTAAATCATTGTAGGCTTAGGGCTTTGATATTTCTCTAATGCAATTTCTTAGTTTTGTACTTGGGATAATATTTTACTTCTTCAGTAAAAACAGCATTATGAGAAGAAATATGTAAGAAAGTTATTCCATGCTGCACTAGTGAGAAGAACATAACATTGGCACCAGTGAGTCTGAACTATGAATAATTTTAGTGGAGGTAAGGTAAAGGACTTGAAGTTATATAGGAAGTATCACAAAATTTCTGCATAATGATGCTTGAAAAAAGTACCCTCATACATTCATTTATTTATGCTACAATTCAAAAGCTTATGTAATAGCATTCAACTATTTAACATCCACTTGAATTACTGTACACTGTGACTAATGTTATTAAATAAAACCAAGGGCTTTTAATGGGATTTCTCACACTTTTCCAATTCTTACTATTTCTATTGTTTTGGTTTTTTTTTTTTTTTTTTTTTTTTTTTTTTTTTAAGAACAGTTACTGTGTTTTAGTTTGTTTCCTGAGCATTTTCATCTGCAGAATTTGGTGAAAAAAAACATTAACTTTCAAGGCACCTGTGAAATGTCACAGAAAAGAAAATGCATAGACTGCTTTCTGCCCCTACCCCCCCCCCCGCCTTTTGTACAGTTGTCCTTGGCAAGATGAAATAAGTGAAATGAATCATGTGCTGTCACCATTATTGAGCAAGTCCTGATAGCTTTAGCTCGAGGTTAAGGTTAGAAAATCTCTCTGAAAATTACAGTTTGCTTTCTCTCTCCATATCTCAGGCTGAAATGTCTGTTTTTAAAATCTGTTTCTCACTCCTTCCAAATCGATGCAATCAGGCTTTGCTGAAAAATTGAAAAATTATGTTCTTCAGCTTTTGCGTGTTTCTCTGAAAGCAAACAAAAACTCTTGACATTTTCTTGAACTCCTCAGGTATGATTCCATATTATTTATCTAGAGGTCCTGTCTTCACATCTGAAAGCAGACTCTGCTTGTTCTTTTCCCTGATGGTAGACTTGTTTGCTGATTAATATTACTGTATTACTACCATAATAATATTACTTCTTTTTCTACACACATTCCAATTTTGCACACATAGTAAAGCTATTCTATTAACTAGTTTGTTTTTTTTTTCCAAAATATGACTTGAGCAGTTTTAAGCATTTCGCAAAAATGATGCTATAGAAATTAGAAGTGTTTGTAGTGTAACAATTCTGGAAACAGATATGGTTGCTCTTTCAACCTATTCATTGTAAAATGAAGCCTGAAATAAACTCGCACACTCTCAAGTGCTGCAATAAAATCTCAGGGCTGGGCTGTCTCCAACCACCTAGCTCAAGAATCTATGTGTACATGTCACACCTCTAATTCAGTCTGCTTTGACTTGTTTGATTTATGTAGAAACCTAAATTCAGACTAAGAATAGTGATATGGTTTGAGAACATGGCAGACACATCTGAACCCCAGAACCTGTAGCTTCACTGTGCYCACTAATACAATAACATGTAGACAGCAGAGGTTAAAAAAGAGAATAATTACATAAATTTTCTTTGTGAAGTTAATTGAAAAGGAGCTGAAAATATCCACAATTTCAGACAGGAAATAAATAAATAAATAGTGATAAATGTGATCTGTGGAAGTCAAGCTCTCTAGAAAAGATAGGAATAAAAAMCATTCCTTCCTAATTTAAAATTCATTTTATATAAGGTTCCTGGTGACCTGCATTCTGAGGAAGAGAGTGATGTAAGTCAATGGAGCATTTGTTTCTGTGTCTGCGAATAATTTAGAAGCATATGGTAGATGGGATGCAAGATCAGGCCATTTAACTGCAAATATATAGTATAAATATGAACTTGGACTTGTGCATTCAGATCTGTTCCCTAAACAAATGCGTCCAGTGCCATCTTTTTTATGACACTGTCCCACAYATATACACCATCTGTCTTTCCAGAGAGGACTGGTCTCCTGGAGTCTTGTGCTGTATCTGACAGAATTGTGCAGATATCTTCTGTCACCATACATATATATGTAGACAAGTTAATAAAGTCCCTAGTCAGTATAGGTAATGGAGCTTTAGAGCTATTAAGCTGACCAAATGAAGGTGCCTGGTTTACAGTGACATGAGCAGCTTTCAAGGTAACATTGATCATACTGACCGAAGGCTTGATGCTGGTTTGCTTTTATGCTATCTGAGATACAGAGGATCTGAGACATCTCAAACTRTAATGCTTCTCTATGTATGGCCAAGTTTACACTGAATACAGTGATACTGATGGGTCCTTTCCAGCTTGAATGTTCTATGATTCTATTACTTTGTGAAATGCAAGCAGTGTGAATACATATATGCATGTAAACCTGTTAGTTTGTGTCATTCTTTGACAAATGCAGTTGATATACTGTGCTTAAAACAAGCAGTAAGTAGAAGTGTGGCAAAAAATTTGCATCCTTCATTATAAAAATTTTCTATCTAGTTGTTTTTTTTTTTTTTTTTTTTTTTTAAATTCCCTTAATGCACATTAGAGTCCATTTTGTTTCCTGCTAGTTTTAGTGAGGGCTTCATTCTATGGACACGCCTAATTCTGTACATCATTACAATGTTTGTATGTAAACTGCTGAGCCCCTAGATACTCCTCCAAAAGGCAATGGTTCTTGTGTAACCTTGCRCACTCTGTGAACATTTCAGGTACTTTAAGAGATGTCTGATTGCAACATGCACTTTCCTTTAGGGAAGGAAATGAACCCCTAATATTTCACAATGAGAAAACAATTAAGAGTTTTGATAATGGCTCCAGCACGCAAAAAGAGTGGCAATTATATGCAAAACACCAATTCAAACAAAGTTTATGCATGAAAAATGCAATCAATATTCTTAACAGGTGTTTCTGGAATAAGAAGACACAGTGTGTTGACAATCCATTGACCTATTCTCACTTACACTCATCTGATACAGAATGCCACTGTACTCAGATTCATTTAAAATGAAACACAATTTTTTTCAGTGCTACTTCACACTGTGAAATTATGTAAATGAAAATTAAGCCTTGGATTTTCCTTACAGTGAATTTTGCTGAGTTCTAACTACAGTTACATTCACAGAAATTTAGAAGTTATGAGATTGCAGCCAGTAAGAATGCTACTCACTATTTTGAATCCTATTTTAAGGTTTCTGTTAATTTCATGCTGTGTAGGCTAAATCATTGAGAATGATGCAGATTGGATTTTCAGTTAGCTAGTTGAATGTTTGAAGTTAAAAGTATGCTTAAGAATATTTTTTTTCTTTAATTTAACTGCTTCAGACTGAAATGGTTTGATTTCTCCCTCCTGACAAGAAAGTCAAATGAGTATTTTTGGGTATTTCAAAACAATATCCTGGTAAATGATGCAAATTGGGTATCTAGAAATCCAACAAAGAAATTCATGATCTGGCACCACATAAGTGATGGAAAGATCAGAGTGAGGTTTGAAAAGTATCACTCTATCTAGCCTTTATAAAGTGGAAAAATATTTTGGATTCTAAGTTTCATAATTTAACATTTGAAAGATTTTTTTTGTTTGTTTGTTTTTCCTAGGGTTCCACCAGTTTTTATAAGAGATTATCTAAGAATGGAAGGCAAAAATATTCTTTTAGGTAGAAACATTTAAAAAATAAATTTTAGAATTCTTTTTTTTTATAGAGAATGTATAAAAATATTTAGTGACTGTTCTGTAGCAGGGAAAGGGTGGAGCAGGGTGGGTATTGAGAAAGAGGCAGAGATGTTGCAGGTTCCTTTCTGGYTTTTCATAAGAAGGATCTGTTGCCCTAGGTTTTCTTGCTTTTGAGTGCTTGCAACTTTGTACTGCAGATTTTCATGCAGCTTCATGTAAACAGTGTATATTTTTAGAATGTTTACATATTTCTCCTCTGGGAGGAGAAATGTGATTCATGGTGATGTCCACCATCCAGGTTAAAGAGGTGGCGACCTGTGTAGCCAATCTCTTGACCTTTGTACAAATGTATATAAATGGAGTCAGATTTTCAATAAGAAGGAAGGAAGAAGTTTCCCTGGAACTCTGCTGTGCCTGCTTTGTCCTGTGGCGACCCTGTCCGTGCCTTCAAGGATCCAACAGCAAGATAAGATTTATTAAGATAGATTTAGAAGAGGAATATAGGTAAGTAAATATTACACACTTTGAAAGGTCGTAGGAAGAACCCATTCAGGCAATGTACATGCAGTGTCAGATGGTCACAGGATAGATATTCCCACTTCATACTACACAGATCCTCAGACCCCTCAGTGGGATATTGTTGCAGCAGCCTTCTCATTAGAGGGTAGAAATGAGCCAAGACACAGACTTCTTGTTTATCACAGCATGAAAAGAGTCCTGGTTTATTCCTCTTTACAGCTTGGCCCTCCTGACTCCAACTATTCACTGACTCTGKCTGCAGCAAGCTCCTACTGTAGGTTTCCATTGCAGCCTCTGACTGCTGGCTATTTCCTGCTGAACTATGACTGCAGGTATTAGTTTGCAGACTCTGACTGCAGGCTTTTCCCTGGATAGACTATGGCTGCAGGTTCCAACAACAGGCTCTAACTGAAGACCCAGACTGACCTCACAGCAGCGATTTTCTGTCGCCAGGATCCTTCTTCATGATTGCCTCTTCCTCAACRTTCCTCTTCCTTCATAATCCTCCCCTCACCAGCTACCTCACTCCCTTTTATCACACTTACCTTTATAGGATATAGCTGTGACTCATCAGGGGCAARGCTGTATTGGTTAATYAACACAGCTGTTACTTATCAGGGGCAAGGTCACCTGTATTCACTTCTCCTACAGGATATTACATAACTTTCTTACAAGAAAACAGATCTTTTTATACAGAATTTGCTGCAATTTTAGATGAAGGCCAGGCTTAAGTGATGTAATTGCCAGGACCAAGTGGGAGCTGTCTGGAGGCTCCTTGTTCTAAGTTTATCTGTAGCCAAGAGTTTTGTGCAGCTCAAGAGAGCCTGAAGACCRCCCTGGATGCACAGCACAGTGCAGCAGAGGCTTGCACCTACCCAGGTTAACTGTACTGTGGATCACTAATCCCTTTATTTCCAGCAGTTTCCTGGCCAAGATCATTACMGTGGCTGAAAGTATTCTGGAGAGTAAAACCATCTGAAAATCTCCAAAGTAATGAAGTGTTTATCCTCTAGGTATATTTAGCCTTTAGAGGGTAATATGAAAAAGCCATAGCAGAAGCATGTTTTAGTCAGTGTAGCTGAAACTGAGTATCCCCCAAGGACAAATTCAGCACAAGAAAATAAAATGAATTTGGGATCTTTCAGAAATGTTCCCTGCATAAATTCAGTTTAATTCATGAGAGCTGTGAAAGGAGAACCCTTTGATAAGGAAATATATTCTTATAGTCTTATGAAGTTAAATATAAAAAGTCTGTTCTCTCCACTGCCATTCACCGTAATTGGATTTCTGTCTGAATAGTTTGACTGAATGCTGCAAGATCAACAAAGATGGCAGAATCTCATCCTAAATTTCAGTAAAACTCCCATAAGACAAGAGACATACATGTAAGAGTCAGTTTTACAATATAAAATCCAATAATTTATGCTTTCATCTGCAGGATAAAAATTATATGAAAAAGGCTAGAGTTTTACACCAGATAAATGTACCAGTCTAGCAGTCTAAATGGGTGCAYAACTGTCACTATGTTCTTTGTTATTTAGAAAGAAAACCTCAGTGATACATTAGCCATACAATAGGAGTTGCTAAGTAACAAAGAAAAAAAAATTGACAATAATGGAGGCTTACTTGTAACCACAAGAAAAGAAAGCTTATGGSCTCAGTAAAGAATAAGAGAAGGTGAAGAAAACTAATGGTATAATTTTTCCTTTTTCCTCAAAAAAATACACYTATTTAGATCTCACATCTTGTATTTTAAGTCAATCCTTGGTTTATTTCTTTTCATTGCCAAAATGAGATTTCATTTCTTTTTAAGTGCTGCTGAACATGGATTAGACATATACTTTTCTCTACTGAAGGTAAATATTTAAAAGCAAGATTTCCTTCATATACAGAAGGTCACCCAAACATTTAAGTGGAGGCTTATTTTGCATTATATATAGGTCTCTGGATCAAACCCTTAGTGACAGGCTTTGTAGAGAAGGAGAAAATCACTGTTCAGACAGGTACTGTATTGCTTTGTGATGTACCAATATGCTTCAACAAAAATGGCTTSCCAAACTAGCTCCTTCAACCGGAATGAGGAAGAATTATGTTTACATTTTTCGTTTTCTGATATGAACTGGATTTTACTTATGGAATTGATATTTGTTCTTGGAATTATGCTAGTCTTATGCTGAATGGTAAGAATCACATATGACTTTCTAAGCCATAGTTAAGCTGGAATAAATKATCTCAAAAAATACGTACTAGTCTTACAGGAGTACAAAGATTAAAGAGGTARAAATATTAAATATATATGAGTTAATGTAATGCATTTCTCTTCACTGAAATTTTTTAATGGGACTTAATAGGAATAAAATCATTAGGGAATTGTTGAATGTACAGTTTTAATTAAATTGTTTTGAAACATATAGAACTGTACTAAGAATTATGTCCATTAAAACTCTTCTGTACTTTGTGATATGAAAATTTCCTTTTTYGTCTATTTATTATAGCATTCATTTAGCTTTGGGTGTAAAAATCTATGCAAATAAACAAAAATAGGCTTTCAACTGAGGTATATGAGCAATGTACTATGATTCTCTGCAWCCAAGAAAAATAAACCCCACCTGCTTTTCTAAAATTTGGTTCTAAATGAAACTAACCTATGA
>QVAJ01000014.1:6356843-6390364 GCA_003546035.1 Mixornis gularis | reverse complement strand
AAAAAAAAAAAAAAAAAAAAAAAAATCAAAGCACTGCTTGTGACAATGCTGCTAATCTGCTTGTTATTTCAGGATACCTAAGGAACCTCTGTCTGAGGCTTTCCCATCATCCGTGGGATCATTTTTGTCCTCACCTCTCTGTACTCCCTTCTGTTTGCTCCAGGTCTCCCTTGGCAGTATTAATGGGGCACACATGGATRAGCAAAAATCCGAAGGCCTCATGAACTCGTCATCCTCTATGCAGCATTCTGGATCCAAGCCCCATCAAAGAATCAATCTCCTGTGGCAGCAGTTCTGGTTGGCAAGTGGGTGCTTTTATCTCTTGCAGAACAGCGTATCAAAGCACCTTTCCCAGCTGCTTCCTCTCGACACTAATTCTTGGTTCAGGCCCAGCTGGCTCTGAAGTATATTCCAATGCAGTTCCTGYTCTTTCCTTGGCTATTAGTGCAATGAATTAATTTGTTATTTTATTCATAAATTCAGATCTGGAAGCCAAGGAACCTTTCTCCTGCTGACAGAGACCACAAGTCCCCATCCATCTCTATCTTGGGAGTAACATCCACAGTTATTCATGCATAATCTTTCATTGTCTCTCTTTCTTTTCATTCTGTAGCTCAGCCTCCTGCCTCTGCAGTCTCTATGATGATCATACAAACCTTCCACTCATCCTCCCTGATGTTTCACTGTCTGATTGCCTTCCCYAACAAGTGAGGCCACCATCGCTCTCACTCCACACTGCTCCAGATAAAACAACAGATGTGAGCCCTGGGAGGAGGCATCCTCCTGCAGATGTGTGGGACCCATGACCTCCAGTGTGCCAGGGCTCTTACTCAAGCCGAGGCTGGACACTGACCCTGGTGAGGACACCACCGTTGCCATGCAGTACCAATGTCTGGAGGAGAGTTCCTGGATCCCCTTTGCACCTACTGCAAGAAAAGTGTCCTACAAGCAGCCAAAATCCCTGTCAGCTTACTTATATTGCTGGGCACTGTGGTTTGACTCACCAGCTGAACAGATCCACACTGTAGAGTAACAGTAGGTCAGTCACTCATCAGAAGGCAGTTTGGCAAACAACTTAAAATCAGCTTGTTTTAGCAACAAAAATAATATGAACACAGAAGAACCAGTTTTCTGGRATTTGCATATTTTGTATTGAAATTAACTTGGGAACTTTCTCAATTGCCTTTTTTCCCCCATGMTTTATCTTACCTTCAGAAATAGTTGAGCATTTATAACTAAAATATTATGATCATGAAAATATTAATAATTACAAATTTGATTAAAAAAATCAGGAGCAAAATCTGCACTTCACAAAAGCAGAAGCACTGAATATTCTAAAGGACATGGAAATGAGATTTGAAGACTTCAAGGGAGCTTTTATCCTCCATCAGTTTTATGAGATTATTTTTGGTGCAGTTTCAAGTGCTGACTAGAGTAAATCTTCCTGCCAGCACACAGTTTTCTGGAAAACTAATTATTGTTCTAGTTGATCATAGGTGAGGTAGGTAGGGACATCTACTTTTAATGTTCCTGGAATCTCAAYTTTTACGACCCTGTTTTCCACTGCTTACAGTTTTGCCAGGTTTCAAACATTTGGAATTAAATAKCTATGTATGATGTCTTCTGCTTAAATACTTTTCTAACACTTTTTCAGAATCTGGTGGGAGAAATGGGGGAATAGTAGGTTCCCCCCCCAACCCCCAAACTCTCAAGAAATTCCAACAGTTTCTGACATCTTTAGAGGCAAGAATGTCTTCCCATTTAATTTCCCAAGGTGGTCAACTTGCTTTTTATTGCTCATTTAATACCATCAAAGCATAAGAACTAGACAAATTTTATATATTTGGACTCCTTTTTTTTAGAATTCTATGATTCTCARTTATGAAATTGTTAACTGCTTTGGACATCTGATACTTTCCAGCTGACCTGTGCATACACCTTTCTCTGAGAAGGACTGAGCTCTTGTTAACCGAGTAATTTAAGCAGTGAGGAACATTTTCCTTAAACCATTCATTCTGACTGAAGCATTTAAATCAGGAAGTTCTGGGGATTTTGTAGTGTTCTTTGTGTTTTCTTTATTAACAATCAGAGGCAAAAAAAATAAGAATTAAAAACCTTCCTAAATAAATCCAAAGAATAAGGAAGAAGAGAGACAGGTGTTACAGAATTCAGAGATTTGACTGGAGAACTGAATTTTTACATTCACTGAGTTTTATTTTCTACTGCATACCCGGATTCTTTTGCATCTTAATKTTGATACAGCTGAATGTTGAAACACGTAGCTCTGATAAGGCTGCTGAAATTACTTTGCTGCTTTAAACAATACAAAACAAATAAAAAAGCAAACAAATAAGTCCCTATTCAGTATGGTTTAGGATATGTGTGTCTTCTATTTGCCTGTGAGAACCTAACATGAAATGCAGAATTTATGTATATATGTATATATATTTATATTTTCATCATTTAAGTAAAGGTTCTACATTTCTTGTATTTGATTTGGTGTAAACAAAGGGTTTATACCCCGTAAGCACACACATATTGGTAACTTCTTCACAAAAGGTGGTGTAAACCAGAAAAGTATAAGTTGTCTTTTATTTAGTGTTTCCAGTAATGCTAAGATTCTTTTAGATAAGTCAAGTAAAATGATGTATAGCTTCTACAACCCTCAGCATAATCTTATCAGTGTAATATTAGGAACATTAATCAAGAAGATATCTGAAAACAAAAATAAATTTTTCCTCTTTTATAGTAAGTAATGTATGGACTTCCTTACAGATGGTATCAAGCAAAGCACTTTTGGCTATCTTCTAAATTACATAATTCAAAACTACTCTTTTGTGCAGAATAGGAATTCTGTCCTTGACAGACTATAACTCATGAACTCTTTGTTGTGAAGGAAAACAGAATGCTGCTAAGGAAAACCATTATTCATTTTACCTAGGTTTTCTCAAAGGGAATGTATGGTTTAATGAGATTTGGAATGATTGGGCCTTGATAATTGATGTTTTATGACTTCAAGATTTATAAGGTTAAATGATATTATCAACATTACAGTTTTAAAGGGTTAAAACTGAATCAAAGTTCTAGTTGAAGTTATCTATCAAAAATGGTACAGTTAGATCACTATGACATGCTAGATACTACTGCAGTACCTCAAACTTCTGCACCAGTCAAACCAGAATGATTTTTTTCCCCTTCTGTATCACCCATATAAAAATACATTGTGTCAACTACATGTTCTTAAGTGTAAAAATGTACAAAGGACCAACAGCTGCTGAAAAGAACAAGTCTGAATATAAGCACGTCTGCCACCTTTATTTCTGAACCCTGAGAGTACTCTTCATTCATATAGTGAAATTTAACAAGAGGCAATAAATATTAAATTTTTACTGAACARACTGAAATAAGGTTTGTGTTTAACCTGCTGTGTTCTGTTCTTTGAACAGTAAAAGCTCATATCTTCCAGGTGAGATGTGACAGCAAAGTTCACCGTGTTCAATAAAGATCAAATCGGTATATTTTCAAGAGACAAAGTTCCACACTGAGTAGGGTCAAAGTTTTCTGGGAGTCAGTAATATAGWTTATGGTTAATGCTCTTTTGATGTCTTTGAGACCATGTTTGTCTTCTCCTGAAATCCATGGAAAAACCCTGACTGACATGTTGAAACCTTGAGCTCTTAGACTTTTCTCCATTTTGTGAAGTAGCAATAGTATAATAATAAAGGTCAATCATATATATTTTACTCATGCAGACAGTGATTTTAACAGAGGATGTAATTATTYGGATAGCAAGGATTTCTCAGATGAGTAATGCCTTGAAGATCAGACCCTGYACTGTAAAATATTTAATTATTTCTAAGGATAAAATGATTATAGAGAACAGTTTCATCAGAGCATTCTTTTTATAAACAAATACATTTATAATTTCTAAATGTAAACAATGCCTTTGCAACAGTAGCAATTGAGACTTTGATGTTAACAATTAACTACAAGTGCTGTTCCTCATATCAAATTTTGTTAGGAAAAAAAAAGATGAATATACCATCTTTGATTTTTAGTTCTCAAAGCCATTTTTTAAATTAATGGTCATTCATTTGTTGTAAGTTGACTAGTGAAAGAAAAACTTAAATACTGCAATAATATATATTAACTGTAGATAAACTGCAAATATGGTAATGTACATCTGGTTTTTGCAACATTTATTCCCTGGTGCTGAGAAAATAAGGATTTGTTGTGGTTTAACCCTGGTCAGCAACTAAGCCCTATGCAATCACTCACTCACTCTCCCACCAGCAGGACTGGGGAGAGGTAAAAGGGTAAAACTTGGCGGGTGAAAACATGATTTATTGTCTCTAGGAATAGTGGACATTTTGAAAAGAACATTTCAGGATAACCAGGTAAACCTATTCAAAGAGCCTAATCATTCAAATTTAAATATATTCTGAACATGATTTTCTACTCCATTTCAAAAGTGAAATATAAAATAACAGTGTAGTATACTGTTCCTTGCTATTTCACATAAATTTTTGTGGCGCAGGATAACGAGAACAAAGCAGACACAATAAAAATAAAAAACTGCACATTGATGCTCAGCATTTTCTGTTGCATCTTTCAAGTCATTGAAATGTGATGGTGAATATTCTATTCAGGTCATATATAAAAAWGACAAACTAGGCAGTAAACCTGTTTACCTAATGAAATAATAAATCATAAAACAAGTGTAAAAAAGAATTCTATCTACAGTTTATATGAAGACCATTAAGAGTCACAAGTGAATGTGTTACTAGGCAAAAACAAGGGTCTTTAAAAATAAAAGTAGGAAATATTTATGATGAATTTCCAAGGTAATTTGTGTTGGATATGTATTGTATCAGATCACCTATCAGTATAAAATTAAAATTAATCATATTCAAACATAGAATCACATCTTTGATGAAGAAACCAAAGAAAATAATAGGTATTGTATGGAACATGATTCCCGACCTGGCATAAATTTATGTTTGTATTTATTGATAGTAACTGATGTGACATGTTCCAGCTTGTGATGATCCCTTTGAGCACGTGGTAAGAAATTTGAATTTGTAAAATGTAGACTTTTGTTCAAAGATAGTGTAAGATATGCCTCTAAAGAATTTATGACTTAAATCCAAAAATGTTAAAACTATATTTTGGTAGTGTATGTTKCTAGTCAATGTTAGTCTTGTGAAGCTTGGTTTGGAAGTCTGAAACTGGTTTGATTTATTACTTTTTAATATTCCCTTCCCARCAATCTCTGACTTACACAGATACACACTCAATTGAAACAGTTATACCTCTAATTGATAATGTTTGCAATTATCTTCTCTTTTATACATTTTGGGTCAACACCTAAGTGATAATTTTGGATAGTATTTTACAATCAGGATCTTTTTACTTGTTATAGATGGGTAGCCAGGTATTGTCTGATTTCTGCTATCATCCTGTCTCTGTACCCTTCTATAGCACATTTCAATTGGAGACCACACACAGTTCATATCAAACTTGGTATTTAAACATAAACTAGGTTTACATCAAGGCAAATTTAGGATATATTCACTGTTAGACAGTTGCTACTACACCTTAACACCTAGGTTAAAATCATCTCAGATCAAGACAAGACTAGACAAGTCCTAATGCTGTTTTCAGTAGGTTGATGAAAATTTTGTGGTCCTTCATTAATAATAGCAAAACTCAAATTAACCAAGATTTTACAGTTCAGTTTAATCTTCACTTCCTACATTGCATTTGACTATTTTGCAACGGTTCTACATTTAAGAATGTGTACAGGGAAATATTTGTGTCATACAGAAGGAGGTATCTACCTAATGCTTCAATGCCCATGGGTACCTAATCTTGTTGAATCTTTGTAGAAGGCAACTTTTCCACCATTTTTTGTATTTTAAAAATCATGAAAGGAATGTTTATCTTTACACTTGGAAATCATTATGCATACAAGAATTTAAAATAAACATGTGAATCATCATATTGTGGTAGAACATATGGCCAAATGAGATGAAAAGCTGCATGAAGTGAATACACCTCTAGGTTGTTTTTTGGKTTTTTTTCCCAYATAGACATTTTTCAAAGCATTTTTCCTTTTCCTTATTCTCAAGTGWCTTTTTGCTATTTTTTTTTTCTCTGTATTAACAGGATATGGATCTTTCTTTATGGAAAATGCCAGTGTTGGTTCCATAATTTCTATTTGTATATATAAATGTGCATGTTGCATTTATGCAAACCTTCTAAATATGTTGTCATTTGCTTTTTGTGTAATCCTCTCAATCATTAAATTTTTAAATTATGCAATGTGAGTACTTTAATCTTAGATCATCAATATTTCCTTCTACTACATTAATAATTTTTGTTGTTTGGAATTTACTCTTCTGTAACAAGGGGCGGGATTCCATACTTACACAAATCTATATTCAATACCGATCCAGATTGTAGACTACTAAATTTAGGTATTTACAATCTGGAACTGAATTTTATTTCAGTTTTGGGTGAGTATGCTGAAGATCAAAACATGATAGTACATAATTTCTGAGGTTTTATTTAGCTTCTAAGACTTGATTTCTCATTGGGAAAGGGAACAGGAAGAAATTATATTCTCTTTAGAGTAAAATCATCAGATCCTTAAGACATGATTGCAATTAGTTGCTCAGTGGTCCAAGTGTCAGTGTGCCAAAGAGCTAGAGCTAATAGCAGAGGTCTGCATGGATTAATTTACTTGTTTTACTTTGATATTTTGAGGTAGATGCAATGACAGCACATATAAATTCACACAGTATTTCTGTYTTCTCCCTTGTGATGCCTGTGGTGTCTACATTAGAGGTACATTCGTAGATACAGAAAACTCAGCCTGATGAAGAATTTCCTGTGCAAAGTCCGTCCGGATCCATCCTGTCTGTCGTTCCTCCTTTCAGACAATATAGCCAGTGGACTGATTTTCACCACAACTTCAGGTAGCCTTCTGTCAAGAATGAAGTGGTACAACCCCAAGCATTTTCATTAAACAGCCTAGATTAGGAAAATGAATTATCCTGTTGGCTGGACCTTTTACCTTGAAAGTAGGAGATCACGTTTTGTGATTTGATTTCAGCCCAAATAATTTTTCACTTCAATTACCTTATCAAGTCTGAAAATATTCTTGGTGGAGTCCTTTTTCMTCCAGTTTTACCACTGAGTAACTAGATAGCTGCCTGCAGCTGAGAATCCTGGAATGGCAGGAACAGAAGTGGAATAAGTGAAAACTAGCATGGCTTCTATCTAGTAGCTCCATCAGCTAGGAGAAGACAGACTAAGGCTTTTTTCCCTGGTTTATCCCAATTTATTTTTTTTTTTTAATGTAGCAGACATAAACACAGCCCTGAGTGGTACTCTTTGGACGAATGAGCTCTTTTGCAAACTTACATATCATTCCTTATGGATAAGTATATAATTATTGTTTTTATTCAGGAAAATATCARGAATTTTAATGTTAATATGATACTAATATTCATTTAATAATATAACAAACATTACTTATCATTAACTTTAGTTGCATTTATAGAATTTATTATATTAAATATAATAAGAATTGTTATTGYTATTATTATTTTGGCTTAAATTTCTCCACACCTTTCCACTACATAATTCTCTAAATCTATTTTCTGCCCCTGCTATCCACTAAATCTAWTAAATAGCAGCCATCGTAAAAAAATAAAAAGACGAGAGAAGGGAAGAAGTCCACTACTGTAAYAGCCATCTTGAAAGGGCCTCTGTAAAGAAAATAATTGAGCTCAAGCAAATGGAATAATTTTTATGTCATTGATTATAGCCACAGTTTGTGGAAGTGAGAAAAATACATACRTTTTTAGAAACTCAGGGTCTCCGTGACTGGAAACTATTGGAATTTGAAATAATGTCTTATTCTTTGCTGCAGATGGGGGACACTAAATGCGACACATTCCAGTTTCAGTCAGGTGTGTTGATAAGGATTTTGTTTAAACCAATCTTCTTATGAGCCATAAAGAAAGGATAACACAAGACTAAAGTCCCAGAATGGAAAATATTRACTCCTTATTATGCATAAATTACAAATAAAGTGAAACTCCTCAGGAAGCTATAGATATGGTGATTTTTTAAATTTAATTTTAGATCATCATGCAGAAAATGCTCTGTCTTCTACTTTTAAATTATTGGTAGAAAYACTACTGTCATCACTTTCATGACTCCTTTAATGATTAAAATACTATGAATGTGATACTGTTATTTTTATAAACACACTTAAAGGCATGTATTAACTATAGATAGTAACAAYATAAAATAGTTTGTGGATATTTAATTTAAAATAAATTAAGACTTAATTTCTTGTCAGACTGTGAGACGATCCAAATTTTGACATCTCAAAATTTGCCACAGGAAGATGACTCTGAATTGCAAATCAACTCTAATGTTAAACCTCTTATTTTCATTTCAGAAAGTTAATGTATGCAGAAGCTTTTCATGATATGTCATGATGATTGCATAAATTAGCAAATTAAGTTTCCAATGGCGAGTAATTTTTTTTGTAAATTGAGCCTGTATCTTGTTCCTTCTCTTTAACTTTCTCATTGTCTCAAAATTTTATAAGTTTAACTTCTAGATTCTATGTTTTTAAGGTTCTGAGATTTCAAACAGAATTATAATAAAAACACTAAACCTCGGATAAAACTCCCCAAAGCTGAGTAGCAGCTGACRTTAAACTTGTGCAGTTGCATTTTTTTATTTAAGCATGTTCAAAGTTAGCATCRTTCTTCTCTGTCAGGAAATTACTGAAAACACACACACGAAAAACAAGACTTTGATTTCTCTCCTGAATTCTCTTCTGCAATCAGATCCCAGATTCACCCAGAATGGTCACTAGAGGAGAGAGTGATGGATTTGCACCTGTAATGCTTGGCCAGATGTCAAGTGGCAGCTTACACATTTCTTAAAGCTGTAGAAAGCTTTAGAGTACTTACCGAAACTTATGGAGGTTTTAACACTTAACCTCTTGGAAGTCTCTCCTAAGAATATGCAAACTGCAGTGTTTCTCAGGCTTATAACTGGGTCAAACAAGGACAAATTTTCACAAGAATTTCAAAAAAAGAAATAGAGTATGCAAAMCTCAATTTGCTGCCAGGTTTCAAATCCCTATCCTACAGCTTGGTGCTATAAGAGCATTCCAAAGAATAGATTGCCAGAATTCCTACTAGCATTAAAAACCCCCAAGACATGAAACTCACAGAGTTTTTCCTTGGGTTCATGAAATAGCCAAAGTATTTTTGTTGGAAGATAAAAGCACCCCTGGCATAATAAAAATGTCAGCTTGAGGTAACTTAATTTAATTTGTTAAATTCCGATTAAATGACTTTATAAGCGTTTAAAATCCAGTCCCAAAATTAAAGTTTCAGGGGACATTGAAAATAATGGTAAATTGACCTGCTTGTAACAGAACAGAAAGACAAGCCTGAGCAGCTTGTTTCCTTCAAGTCATGAACCTTTGAATTGGTAAACTCTGTGTATAAATTCCACAATAATCTCAGCATGGAGTCAAAACCAGAGATATGTTTATGTAATATAAGTCAGTGTGATAATTACTTGACTAAAATTATTAGTATTTGTCTTGGAAGATAAAATAGCAGAAAAATCCATAGGTGAACAAAATTCAAACTATCAGTAAAATTTTCAGTACTGAAAATAAGTTTCCAGCTGTCCTATCAGTGGAATATATGTATTTCATTCATAGATTTTCCTCAGTTTCAAGTTGAGTTTTGGATGTATACACTACCTTTTGATACTACAGTGATAATTTCTTGATGAGAGAAATCAGAGGAAGACTTTTTGTTGGCTTGAAGAACTTAGTCATGGACCAGATCGAGACGTGTTTCATCACTCAGTCAGTGATGGTTCCTGAAACATAGCTCTGTGCCATTTTTACTGGGAAACATTTCCTATATATGGTGATTCAAATAAATGGGTCCCAAGTTCACAGGCACTATTTAAATTCACAACAGTTTTCAGCTCTTTGAGTTGAACTGCAGCTTTATTTCTATTATTTTCATTAATATTTTTTAAGGGTGACCCTTCTCTTTTAAACATAATGTTTTCACGGCAGGATGAATTTTAAAACATGAGATTAAAAGGTTGTGGCTTGTTCCAGTTTAGATCTCAGCCTTAAAACTCTAGCAGAAATGGCATGAACTTAAAGCTGGCAGGTTGGAAGAAGAATGTATTGAAAGGTTAAATGGTCTTAGCGAACTAGGATTAAAAATCATTTTCATATCCATCTATTGAAACAATAAATGGCTGCTCTTTTTTCAAAGACACTGAAATGAAGAGGAATTATTTCATGCCACTGAAACAAGAATTTTAAAATAGCTTTATTTATATTTTACTGGTCAGATTGCACAACTCTTTAGCTCATGTTCATTCTTCTGGAACAGATAGGTATAGATCAAAACCTAACTAATTCAAAGTATGGTTTCAAACCAGCACTGGAGAAGTTTGGGTTGTTAAGATATATCAAGTATAACAGCACTTGTTTAGAGGAAGAATGAGGGGAAAGAAATTATGTATATTACAATGGCTTTTTTTTTTCCTGCTACACAGGGATAAAGACATTCCCTCTTAATTGAATTTAGACCATTTTTTGTTTGCTAAAATTGTTCCCAGGTCTTTAATTTTATAACAGGATAGTGTTTGCTGCCTGAATTCATCCTGGTTTTAGGTTTAGTGTGGTTGTTTCCCTTTTGGGAATCTGTGTGTGTATGAGTGTGTTTTTCTGTGTGTTGTCCCATTCTACGTATAGTTCTACTTTGTTTCTTTCCATAAATGTTTGCATTTGGCTATAGCTGAGCCATAATCAATCACTGGTGTGGCAGACTGATGTAAATGTTAGTTGACTTCAGGATTACTGTGGAGTTAATCAATGATGTTTGATTTAACATGAGTCACCTGCTTTGCACATTCTGTTCTTGGCAGTCTTCTGGCCATCATTCTTCGTAAGTAGGATCCTACATTTCACTAAGGGGGAAAAAGGGCATGTGTTCTTTGTTTGTTGTGTTTGTTCACTTATTTCAAGAAAACAGTAATGTTTATAGCAGAGAGAAAAGCAAAAAAAAAAAGGACATACAGCTCTTGAGATGCCGTTGAAATAAGAAATTCTGCAAGAAATCTAACGGCCCTCTGCACAAAAAAAAAAATTAAAAATTAAAATAAAGAAGTTGAGGCAATCATTCACACCACAACCATTAAGAAAATAAAGATAAAACTACGAATTTCTTTATTCAGTCAGTGAGTGAGTTTTGGCTTCACTTTTTCTAAACAATAAAATGTCCTGGCAAAGTGAGTGAAAGTTTTTTTGTCATTTTCAAGGGAAAAAAAAAAGAAAAAAAAAATTGTACTTCATTCTAAACTAACATCAAAACGGTTTGGGCCTGGTTTTGGTGGGTTTTTTTTTTGGTGGTGTTTTTTTTTTTTTGGTNGGTTGTTTTTATTTTTAATGGGTTTGTTTGTCCGTTTGTTGTTTTGGTTTTGTGGTTTGTGGGTTTGTTTTTTTTTAATATAATTTTGTTTTTGCCTCCCATAAGGATTCTATCCTAATTTCTTGAGGAGAAACTAGACCTGAGCTGAATGGATCAACATTACTGAGCCTTGGGTATGCATCTATACACAGAGGCATTAAGGTGTGATAAAACTTAGCTATTTTTGTTCAATGCTTCAATCCACAGAGACTGATGTCAGTGACATCCAGTAAAGTTAATGGAATTTGCCAGTCTGACTGAGAGAAGAGTCTGATGCTGATAACGCTTATGGATTTCTTTTAATCACAACATTGGAGATAAAGAGATTGGAGGCCAGTTTACAAGTTTCTCTTTCAATCAGATCAATGTGAAGGAGACATCATTTGAAGGGCTCACTTTGTCTCTAAGGGTGACATCAATGTCAAGGACAGAACTGTCACAAGGGTTATTATGCTTGGCAATTACCCAAGAATTTAGATTTATCATATGGCTTACAATGGTAGGTAGAACTCCAAAATTTTGTCTTCTCTAGTCAAACATATGGCCATGAAAATGTGCAACTGTTTTTAAAGTGCATATCCAAGCACAAGAACAGGATTTCTCTGAGTTTTCCCTATTTGGCAATAGTAAATACTATTTGTTATAAGATATTAATTTTCCAGCATAGATACTTGCTGCTGGACACATCTCCCAGTTCTATATCAGTCTGAAACCACTTTTCACGTCTTTAAAATTCTTCAGTTCTCAAGGAAAACATTCTGCATCTCTTCAGAAACTTTGGTTTTGGTTTACTTATATAATTTATATATAAGTATATATACTCTATATATAAGTATATATAGTCTATAATTTTCAGCATTCACAGTCTACATAAGTAAATTGTAATGAGGACTTACAAAGTTTTAGTAACTATATTACAGAATCAAGAAGAATTGGACAGTCATTTAATACAATGTATTTTTGTTTCATTCTGTTTTTATTACTGGCTGAGAAACCTGATCAGCTTTTAAATTATAGTAAATTATGGACATCTTTAAAAAACAGGGAGATGTGGAGGCATCTGGACATAAAACATTTAATGAGAGCTCTTTGTATCAATGAAGGGAAAAGAATGTCTAGAAATGTTCATTAGGAGACAGATTTATAGAAGACATAAATACAGGACCTTACAAGGGTAAGCAATTGTGACGGCTGGCAGGGAGCAACTGCTGAGGCAGAAAAAGCTGAGGAAAGCAGAAAAAAAAAATCAATGTATATTGATTTGTATCAGACCAAACTCCCAAAAGGAGTTCTCCTGATTACTTTGACTGTATATGAATTCCTAGGCAGATGAATTGAGAAAACTGAGATGCTGAAATTCCTCCCTTCTGCTTTGTGGAGCAAAAATAATATGCTGGATAGTAACTTTGTATCACAAATATAGTCCTGTGAGATTCTTCATGACTTCAACTTGCAATATTTTTCATGTTCATTTTAAGTTTTGCATTCTGGTGGTAGAAAACACTTCTCACCACCTTTTGGGCTATCTTTTAGCTTACTAGTTAAAATTATTACACAAGGTCTGCAAAAATTAGGCTGCATATTAATATGATAAAAATGACAGACTCAAATTTTTGCTATGCTTATTTAGTTCTTAAAAAGCAGTTAAGTATTGTAATCTCTGAAGAGAAAACAAAGTATAAAGTACTTACCACTAAATAATTTTCAATCTACCTGGAAATATCTAGCTAAATAAAACTCACTTAGAAACTGGAATATTTTTCACAAATCAAGAAATCAGAATGGCAAAAGTGTGACAAACTTAAATCCCAAGTAATAAACTACACATAAGACCCAAAAACCCGTGGAGTGAACACGGACTGTAGAAACTAGTTAGAAAAATACTACTGAAGAAGAGCTAAACTTACGCCAAGAATCACTGGATATTAAAAATTAAGGGTGGTCAAAGGCATTACTGAAATTCAAGAAGGATAGATGTATTTAATATTAACTCCACAGTTTAGTGCTGAGAATTTTCAGTCTGTAAAGGCCATTAAAATGCATTTCTGGTAGATATAAATTTTGGTTTAATCCCAGGGAGCAACAAAGTACACTTGCACACATACTCATTCATTCCCCTCACTCCTCACTCCCCTCCCTCAAAAAAATAATGCATATGGGTTGAAATAAGAACAGTTTAATAATTAAAGTATGATTTTCTGTGGTATTGAAGAGCCTTTTGGCCAGTTCAGGTCAGCTCTCCTGGCTATGCTAACTCCTGGCTTTTGTGAATCTGCTCACTAAGAGAGCTTGGGGACCTGAAGAGTTCACAAAATCACTGTGTTATCAACATTGTTCTCATACTATATCTAAAATGCAGAACTGTAGCAGTTACTAGGAAAAAGTTAAGTCTATCTCAGCCAAAAACCAAACAATATATCTGATAAAATACCATGCTGCACCTTGGAACACATAAGCAATGTAAGTAGGATACATTTGCCACAATTACTAGAAATTACCAAATAATGAAAACGTACTAGGAAAAACATACATTTTCTAACCTGAATAAAAATATCTATTGAAGAAAATGATACTACAGATTCTTTTAGGAAGGAATTTAAAAGATATTACTTGTTTTGTGGTATAAAAGACTCTCTTAGTATTATGCCTAAGCTGGTTTATATTTTCTCTGCCTAGAATATAGTGGCTTAATCACAAAGTGGTAKAATTTTTTTCCTGAACCACCACAGAGTTTTATGAATAGAAGGTCTATCATACTATTTTCCTAAAAATAAATATCACTTGAGCTTAGCCGTTGTTTCATAATTTTTGTAAGTGCAGTCATTTGAGTAACGTATACTCATAGGTATAGAGTGGTATTTGCAAATCTATGGCAAAGGAAATCATACTTATACATGGATAAATTAAACAATACATGGCAAAATGTTCTGTAAAATTTCTCATTGAAGTTAGATATTCAATTTCATATGCAATTTATTGCATAATGTTAGCTTCTTGTCTTAGTAGTAATCTGAAACTGATATTAAGCCAACAACTAGTAGACTGTGAAAAATTATGACTAATGAAAAAATCTTTAGCAAAATTTTCATTATTTTTTTATTGTGAGTAGTTGTGATTTTTTTTTTTTTGTTTGTTTGTTTGGGTTTTTTTTGTTGTTTTTTTGATGTATGGCAAGAGCTAAATTAATAGCTGTCAAGGGACAAAAAATTCGTGCATGGAGTTAGGAATCAAGAGGCCTATGTGGTATTCCTAGTTCTGTCTCTTTTTCACAAGGAACTTCACATCTCTAGACATCAGTTTGTGTGAGGTGGGTATATTGATATTGCAGCCTTTCTGTAAGCTGCTGTGTGGTTTGTTCTGCCCATGAAAAGTTATTTGAGCAGTGTTATTCTATTATTAATGTTACTACACTGCAACTGTTTTAGTTAGGATATTTTTCCTTTTTTCTACTAACAAATTGAATGTTTTTCCTCCTCAGTTGTATTTTTAAGTGGAAACTTTATTCTTTTGCCGTTACTATAATTATTCGTAATCAAGCAGATCACCTTACTTCATCTCTGTTTTGCAATATACATATACATATGTATATATATATAGATATATATACACACACATGTGCAGGCAAACAATTTTATCTGTATGTATCTAGACATATCTGTACACAAATATATTATGAGTATCTGCAAGAAAGCTGCATACAATCTTTTAAAGATGTTACGTAGGAGTACTATTTTCCATGCACTTCTTTTCCATTATAATGCCCTACTTCTATAGTCTTACTCATATTTAGTACTACTTTACCATTAGTCTTATCAGACACCCACATAA
Source organism: Mixornis gularis (assembly GCA_003546035.1). Taxonomy (NCBI): domain Eukaryota; kingdom Metazoa; phylum Chordata; class Aves; order Passeriformes; family Timaliidae; genus Mixornis; species Mixornis gularis. Next base: position 6,374,993 of record QVAJ01000014.1, on the reverse strand, counting down.
GATTTTGAAAATGTTCTACATTTTTATCAAGGATAAAGCCATCTAAGTGACACTTTCAGATATTAGCAAAATGCTATGTTAACACATTATTTCCACTGCTTTCTGGAAATTCAACTTAAGAAAAAGCAAATGGGATCATTACTTAAAAATGGTTGAGCCCCCCTGTGGTTTTGTTTTTTTCCTCTATTTTTCTGACTGGTTTGTTCAACTAAAATTAACCAAAGTGGTAAGCAAGAATCTGTTGGCTGTTTCATGTGCCTCCAGATTTTTCTCCAAAGCAATAACAAAATGCTTTTTACCAAATTGCATAAGAAACAATCTTATGATGGCTCATTTCACTTCAGAAAAATGTCAGATCACAAGTGAACCTCAAATTAGCTCCATTGGAGTATGTTTAGGTAGACAGAGAACACCACAGCTTTGTTTTGTTTTCCCACATTGTTGGGGCTTTTTCTGTCATTTTTTTGCATTTTTTTTTTTAGCTTTATGTTTTGGGTAGCAAGAAGTGACATAAAGTTTGAGTAATCTGTTGATGTGGTCAAATGATTGGGGTAAATTTTACTTTTTCCCAGCAATTTTAACAAATAGCTGAGTAAATGAAACTTTTTTTTTTTCCCTCTTAGATGGTGACATTCAGCCAAAGTTTCTGTTGAATTTGTTTACCAAAATATAGGGGATCTAAGGTCACAACTCCAATTCTACAATGACCTCCTATTGCAAAGTTGATTAGGTTGCTAAGTCTCCTGCAACCGTTCATTCTCACATTTGCACACAGATGTTTCAAAAGCCACATGGGCATCTGTTCACTTGCTGGGAAATTGATGTAGTGCTAATAAAATTCTTGTTGATTTCAGTTAGAAATATGCCTAGAGATTGATGCAAGTGCTCCCCGATGAATGTTGATATTTTCCCTCTAGACCCAGGCTATGCTTCTCTATGGGCTTTGAAGAGATGCATATTATTCTGCTTTATAATTTCACAGCACCAGTATGGAAAAAAGTATCACAATGCTATCAAGATTCATGGCTTCAAAAATATATTGTTCTTATTTTATTTTTCATCTACTCTCCATTATCTTTTCAGTTTCTCTAATTTCTCTGAGGGGTTAAAACTGTGCCTCCTCCTCAAATAGATGCTTTTCACAGATATATGAGAGCCCACCACTACAAAGTTCCTTCTTTGGGCTCTTACTACCACTCCCTACATAGGAATGTTCCATTTTTTTACAATAATTTACAAAGAAGATTCTTATTCCTGAATGGGAGAGACAAGTGTTTAGATGAATAAGGAAGTGGGCTGAAAGTCTGCATCCAAAAAGCTGTCATGATCAGTGTCTCTAGGCCCAAGGAAGACCAATATTGAGTGATGCTCCTGAAGTATCTCAACTGGAACAATAAAATTGCACCTGAGATGGGCAAATAGCAGTACTAATGCAGGCTGTGAAATGAATGGATTGAGAGCAGCCCTGCAGAGAAGGGTTAGGGTGTGCTGGTGGATGAAGGATTGAACATGAGTTGTGGCAACGTGTACTTGCCACCTAGAAAGCCAATCATATCCAGGTATTTATGAAAAAACAAAGTAGTCAGCGGGTTGAATGAAGTGATTCTCCCTCCTCTACTTTGCTCTCAGGAGACTTCACCTGTATCATCCAATTCTGAGACCCCCAGTACAATAAACACATAAACTTGTAAGAACAAGCCTAAAAAGGACTTCTAGTCCAGTACATCTCCTGTGAGGGAGGGTTGAGATGATTGGAACTGTTAAGCTGGAGAAGAGAAGGCTTTGGGGACATCTTAATGCAGCCTTYCCATACTTGAAAGTGTTTATAAAAAAGATAGTAGATGGCTTTTTTTTTCTTTTTTTTCTAACCTGAGCACATAGCAATGGACCCAAAAGAGGTTTAAATATAAATTTGTTATAACAAGAGTGGTGAGACATTGGAACAGATTGACCAGAGAATCTGTGGATATCCCACCACTGGAATTTTTCCAAATCAAGTTGAATAGGCTTTAAGAAACCTAACCCAGTGCAGGATGTCCTGGCCCATAACTGGGAGTTTGGAGTARATTATTTTTAAAGGTCCYTTCCAATTCAAACCATTCCATTACTCGCCATAAACTGAAAAATTGCCTTTACCCATTTGCACTCTTGTCTCCAGACTGKCTCTTTGCATGGTCAGATACGTTACATTTTCTGGTTTTCCCAGATATCAGCTATAGAGTGATGAGGCAAACTGAGTCAGAGTCTCAAGAAACTAAATGAAACAGTGGCCACATTTATAATAGGACGAAAAGGACAAACATTTTTTATATGTGTGTGTATATAAATTTCTAGATTGTGTGTATATATAATATATAAGATATATGTACTTTCTACACAGATTATATCCTACAGCACGTATACTATGAATATATTGTTTATATTGTTAGGATATAAGATAGTGCTTAATGTTGATTTTTTTTCTGTATCTGTGTAGCAGTATGTGCTACAGTAGTAGACAGCCCTGAAAACAGCAGTTTGATAAATTCTCTCAATGCCATTATATTCCAAAATAAAAATCTTCGATCTTCTTCTTACTAACCTGAACACAGGTCCTAGTAATGTGATACTCAGATCTGAAGTATTCACCTTTTAAATTATCAACTCCATAGTGAAATTTCTGAGCTAAAATCATGCAGATGATCTTAAAATTAATAAACCTACATAACAGTACGTTTTGCATGTATAGCTTCAGAGGTACTGGTGGGTTGAAAAGAAGAATCCTGTATTTTGCTCTCCCTCTGTTACAAAAATTTACTTCCTCTAAATGAGACACAGATTAATGTGACTGTAATTATTATTAACATTCTTATGTAGACATTATTATATTCTTATGAAATGACACAAAATTCAGAAAATTAAATGGGTTGAGTTTCAGTTTTGGAGGCCAGGACCAAACTTAACCTACCAAATATTAAGCACGTAAATGTTAGTTGCCCAAATATGTGTGTCAGAGCCATTTGTGACGGCTTGGTATCTGAGACCATCTGCATGAGGCTAAATTGCGATTTTTGCTCTTCCACATGCTGTTTCAAATAATAGCAGAAGGGAAAGTTCCTCACTTCAGATACTGGAATAGATCTATCAAACTCCTGAAGTCACCATATATATTGTATCATCAAATGTAGTCAAAGGACAAATTTCAGAATAAGACAGGACAGGATTTTATTTTTCATTGCAGTTAAACTTTAAATATAAATTTCAAAAGTATTTAAAATTACCAAAAACCTCAAAGTACAGAAAAAGGCCAACAACAAATACAAATTGGATCACATTACCAATAATAGATGGCAGTTTATCATGACTGAATTAAGTAAAAATATGAGGTCACCTATTTAATGAACTTTAGAAACTTGAAATAACCTTTCATCTCCTAGGCTAATTGAAGCCAGATGTATTTATAATTCTGTATTGTAAGCTGTTGTAGTTCAAAAAATGTAAAACACAGTTGTAAATGCCTTATTTAAACACTGTACTGCCACTAGTGAAGTCAGCAATAATTGCCTGTGGGAATTCATTATGTCTAGCAGGTCTTCTACTGCTTGAAAACAATTTAATTTACATGTATTTTATGTATGTATATATATGCTCTAATCTATAGMGTTTTATATGCTAAGAAATTTAAATTGAGGATATTTTTCAGTTAGAAATCAGRTTGAAGATTATCTAGGAAACAAAATGTCTAAGCGATGAATAATGAGTAAATCGTGCCTGCATTACTCTGATCCTTTCTATCCTTGCATATATTATAGAATAGCACTGTGTAAGAAAACGTGGAAATAAACCCAGTGCAAAACACGATTCTTGGAAAGGTCAGTGATGTTTAAAAGTGGATCATCATTTTCTTAATAGCTTTGTCCTCATTCTACCTATGGGCAAAATTGAGTTTTATATTGTACTAGTTAAGGTATTTCCTAGTGTTAATTCTTACAAATTCTCTCTAGCAAGTTCTGTTCCACAATCAGTGTTACATGTTCCTCTTAACTACCTTTCTAACACATATATGTTTCTCATTATTCCCCAAGGACTTACTGGGGGGGAAAGATTCAAATAATCTCCCAGAGAAATCATTGCTTACTTGCACTTTACACACAGCCATCTCATCTTAAATACATAAGGTATGTTTAATTCATAATTTCAGTGATAGAGTGAATTGTATAGCGAAGCAAAACACTCAATAGAAATTAATAGGTGCAGTACTGTTTCAGAAAAAATTTGTGACTTAACACAGAAAAAAATAGGGTTAAATTATCCAGAGCAGTGGAAATGCAAGCCCATGAAGCCAAAATATTATTAGAAATGATCCTGAGTGTCTCGAATAGCTGGATGTCAAAGCAAAGATAATCTTAGGAGCTCAGAGTCAGAAGAGAAAAATTGTCTGAAAATTTAGAAACTGAAACAAAATAGCTTAGAAGAGATCARACAGTAGGGTTGCTGAAAGAAGATGATCAAAAATCCCTTACAGCTGCAGGAGCAGTAGAAAAACGACTGTGCTAGGGAGAGTTGTCATAGATATGTATATTCTTAGAATGTATAAACAAAATGTGCTTTTAGATACATTTTTAGATATAGACTGATAATTTACAAACCAGYCGCTGTGAGTATCCCTAATTGCTTGGGCATGATGTTGCACAGGTTGTAACTGTCCTAAAAAGATCGATGGGGATTTGCCCAGCAACAGCCAGTAGAAAGATCACTATCATCTTTTTCTTTCCTAACTCTGATGGGAATTTAATCAACCAGTATAATGCTTCCTAGATATTGTTTCAATCCCATTTGATTAACAGATCCATTGTGCTAATTTAAATTATGGCATGGATCAAGGCAGCTTTCATAAACTCAACACTCAGGAACTATAGTGATAGCTTTACATTTATTGTTGTTTAAATTTCCAATTTTTCAGGATTTCTGGAAGAAAGGAAGACTACAGTCACTGATGTCCATGGGGACCCTGAGACATTGACCACTACCCTCTGGATATGTCTGTCCAACCAATTTCTTATCCACCTAACAGTCCACTCATCAAACTCATCTCCCTCCAATCTGGGGAAAAGGATATTCTCGAGGACTGTGYCAAAGGCTTTGCAGAAGTCCAGATAAATGGCATCTTTAGCCCTTCCTTTGTCGCATGTAGTCACTCCATCACAGAAGGCCACTGAACCTTTTTTCATATCTTGGAGGTTACTCTTAGCTAAGTAACTATATTCTTTATGTTACCATATCTTTGACACATTGAAAGGAATTATGAAATTTTAAAAAAATTGATGCAGGCCACAAAAATGCTTGGAAAATTTAGTGAAACTTTAAACAATTATAAGCCAAGTTATTTAAATAGAGTAGTTTTCAAGAGAAACATTCATTAGAGACACCTTACATTATTAGGAGTGGGATTGCTTTCCCACACTTGTACACTGGTGTATATCATACGTGTCCCTAGGAAAGTCCAGTGTCTAAGTGCCAAGACTATGAAAATCTGGGGAAATTTTTTGCCTGAACATACTTAAACACAGGTATGCAGTGTTATCTGAGATGCTCAGAGTTTTGCCAAGATATCTGTACAGGCTTGGCACATGTGACATTGTGTATCCAAGAGATTCACCCCCTTCAGAAAACAATTCAGGGGGTCCAAAATGGTGCTAGATTCCTATGTCTGGGAAATCAAATCCTATGCCTGGGCAAGAAAGTTGGCAAAGTGCCTAGGCAGCTACCGAACACAACAAATATAGGAGTTTGCACTGCTTGAGAGCRATTTGAACAGATGTCTTGACCTCACAGAATGTAATTTAATCACCTAAATATGGGCAGTTAATGCTGTTTGAGTTGCTATAAGGAAAATTTTCTGACTCCTGAGCCAGAGTGATCTGGATTGCCATGTTTTATGCACCAGTCCTAAGAGGATGCCTCAGACAACCAAGGATTTTCCACACAATGATGCCAGGCTGTAAATGTCTGTAGTCAAGAAATAAGGCTTTATTTGTTAAAACAGACTAAAATTCAAGTTATTTTAGAGAATAATTTAAACAGAACTGAAGGACTCTTTGGAAGGTGATGTCGTAATGCATAATGMCTGCAACTTGAAATCATGCAAAATTGAACTAAGGTTATTTACCCAACTTCTGGCATGAGTAATCACAACCAACAATGGAATATTCTGTCAATAAAAAAATTTGATTCACTACATGTTCCTTTAAGATTTTATATATTTTGATTTATATTAAAGTGTATTCTAATTCAGGTCCAGATACTGTCTTGAAGAACAAATAAATCCATTAGATTTCATTAGATAATGAAATTATTATAAAAATAATCAGAGTAGGTCATAGAACGCATATTTGGATTTTGACCTCAGGACCTAGGGCATTGTCAGAGTTCAAGACTTCTAGGAATGGTGTTAAAAGAGCTTGAGGATGTCTGAGAGCAAAGATACACCAGGGAATGCAGTGTCAGCTTTGAGAGCAAAGATACACCAGGGAATGCAGTGTCAGCTTTGAAGTGAGATCAAGGATTACATGTTTACCAAGAATAAAACAGCACTTGTTGGATTAACAACTTTAAAAGAGAAAGGGAGAAACTTGTGTGTATTCATTCTCATTTATATCTAATTGGAAGATGCAGCCACTTTCACTACCTTGTGTATSACACCTCCTATTTTCATTATGAATATCCCTAGAATAAAAGTGACAATTCAGCAATAGTGGGGTATTTCTTTCTCAAAATATAGAGGAAGTCATCTGCAAAATGTTTGCAACAATGCATGAACCACATGATCTGCTCACTTTATCTCGTTTGTGAAATACTTCAGGAGAAGACAGTTTCCCTTTTATTGAGGATGTCGCTGACAGGAGACCACCAAAAGACTTTGTGGAACTTTGAAAATTATTTCTCTCAAGTGGAGGTGTAGAAGGCCACATTGATCAGTTTTGTCTATCCCTGGTGTTTATTATTTCTRAAAATAAAAGGTTGGTAAAAGACTTACAGGACAGTTTGTGTAAATGCCATCTTTTATTTACTCTGACTTGGACAGTGTCTGATTTCCTAGACACACAATAGGAATGTAGGAGGAAAGTTAGCTATTACTCACAGTCTGCTGTCAGTTTAAGTATTCACAACCTGTCACATCTTGTGAGAACTGAAGATGCAAATCAGTYTTTCTCTGGAATGTATTCCTTTTTATGCTTGAGTTTATTGAAAAGCAACATAAATCTATTAATAAATATTCAATAATAACACTAATGATCTCCTCTCTATCACAGAAAATATGGAATACACAATATCTAGAAATCTGCATTCACCTTTAAAACAAAACCCAATTAAATCACAGAACTTTCTTAGAAATTTACTTTTTTCTAAGTCAAAACTATATGGAATTTATCTAGACTCTTTCATTTTCTCATCACTGTTTTTGCTCACTTCTTCAGTAGTGATTCAAAGACGACTTCAGTAATCTACCTTTGGTTTTATATTGCAAGGACCTCCTTTTTGAGTCATAATTTCTTAAATAAATTGYCATTAATATGTGAAAAAGATGTTTGTATCTTTATATATCTGTTGATCTATCCTCACTTATTCATACAAATTTTCATATTTCTTTAGACCAGAGGGTTTGGATCTTTCTTTCATGTATCAAACAGCTAATGCAAAGTGCTAGCATTGATCTGAGAGTCTTTTAGCAAAATACAACATCTAAATAAATTTTCTATTTTAAAGTATGAGAGTAAATGCAGTTTAATATTTTTCATGTAAAAGACATTGGTTTATACATATTAAAGATTCATCATCATTTTGATATGTACCTGTGCAAGATAGTATTTTTGATTTTATGAGGTGTTAATCCACTGACAATGGCCACAACAATGCCCCAAATTTTAATTGTGAAAAGTGTATTTTTTTTTCTTTTATTTTTGTCATCTAGTGTATGACCCTATGCCATTCCATTTTTGAGTTATTAATGAAGTGTAAAACRGCAGATGCTTTAAAAATTCGATGATGAAAGAGCAATAGTTTCTTTTCTCRGAGGGATGTCTACCACACTACTTCCACGACACAGGCTAAAGGCTCTCCTTTTATGTTTTACTGTCTGTCTTCCAAATGCATAATTTACAACTTGAGTTGAGCTGTTTTCATTTAATTCTCTGACCACCAGACTTCCTCACTGGCTCTGTGAAGTATAACTCTGAACTTTATCTTTTCACTTATATTCTGCATTACATGATTTGTGCATTGTTGCATATTCCTTTTAGAGCAAAAGAGAATAATTTAGACTTTATGATGGATAGGATTTAACGTAAGTGTAGAAAAATGTTTCAGACCCATCTGTTTTCAGAGAATTTAAATTGTCACTTTAAAAAAATTGCAATACTAACACTTGCCATGATGTTCCAAGATAAGATAGTGAACGCCATAGGTTATGGGCAAGAAAGCACTATATGTAAGTAGACCTACCTCTAAATTTAAGCAGAATTAGCATGTAAATATGACAGCTAAAAAAAATTATGAAATTTTTGCTAGTACTGATTGAAGTTTATTTTCTTTCAGCACAAATGTTTAGATTTTAAATAAAACTAAGGAAATGAAAATATGAGTTTTTGAAGGTTAAAAAAAAAGAARTGTTCTATGTTTGTCTTTGCAAACGTTTTTTGACAATTCAATTCTCATCACACCAAATGTGAGTGGGACTAAATTTCAGTGGCTTAATTAAAATATTTTTAGTTAAATGAAATCCAAACTATAAATTATTTTTACTATCTAATTTTATTTTTTAATGTTGGGAACTGTCAAGTACTTTCTGAAAGGATTTTGTAGACATATGGTGCGGTGTGCTTGTACCATTGAATGCCATCTGCTGTCTAGGCTTAAATGTACATTAATTTCACTTTTAATTCATAATGAACATGAAGAATGAATGTGACCCATGTACTGCAATTTGGCTAAGTCATTGACAAGTGTACTTTYAAGGTATAAAACATATTTGTAATTACAAAATGGCTATTTGCAAGTTCCCAGGTGAGTAAGTAGCCATTAGTAACAAATAATTGCATGCCAGCCCTTTATGCTCCCAATCACTGTACTGGGACAAAAACTAGAGAGATGAAAGTATGAGGCATTCCCTTACTAATAAGCATATAAAAGTTGCACAATTTGCATTTCCAAATTTAAACCTAAGAAGACTTTAAAGCATATGTTTAACATGTAAATGGAGATCAGATTTGGGAATATACAGGATGTCCAAGAAAAAATAATGTGTGCACATGCTCTAATTTATCATCCTTTACATCACAAGATGACAAATTATCCAGAACAAGTCATGCTGACAACTTTGACCATCATGCAGAACAAAAAAACTTAATGATGTAGTAAATGCATCAATTGTGAATGATTTGTCAAGAATATGATGGAGAGTCACAATGTTGAATTGTGTTAAGATRTATGGTCGTGTCTTCACTAAAAATAGTGACAGACTAAATCTTATGAGGAGGAGCTGAGAGACCCGAGGTTGTTTTGTCTGGAGAAATGGAAACTTAGAGTACATCTTATCACTCTGCAACTACCTGAAAGGAAACTGTACCAAGGTGGGGCTTCTCCTCTTCTCTCTGGTAATGTGATGGGACAAGATGAAACAGCCTCAAGCTGCAACAGGTGAGGTTTAAATAGATATTAGCCAAAAAATTCTTCACCAAAAGAGTTTTCAAGCACTGAACAGGCTGAACAGGGGAGTGGTGGAGCCATCACCCCTTGATGTATTTAAAGGGTGTGTAGATGTGGCGCTCTATGGACATGGTTTAGTGATAGACTTGACAGCATCAGGTTTACAGTGGAATTCATGATCTTACAGATCCTTTCCAGCCTAAAAGATGGATTTAATAATAGTAATAATAATAATAATAATAATAATAATAATAATAATAATAATAGTAATAAATTCTCCCAAATTCAACTGGACAAAAATCTTAGAATGTTTAACATCATTGCCATGTCTTGCTAAATTGCAATGTACTTAATAAGGAAGAAATACTGCTGTTCATGTAACTAATGGAACTTGAATAGAAATAAGAGTTTTTTTGTCTGTAATATCTTGCCTGAATATTGCTTTTATTCCTCTTTCCATTGAAAATTAGACCAACTTAGGCATACTGCTTTTGTTGTATTTCTGTCTGGCTTTCTGCTTCTTCCTAGCAATTTATTCAGTCATTAGCGGCTGTGAAATTTAACAGAAGGATATAACTTTTGAGGCTGTTCCTATGCTGCTTTTCTTAGAAGAAAATCCTGTGTCTTGGGAATTATCCATTTTAGGGGAATTTCTACATTGTGGTCTCATGGTTTGTTATATRCTGCACTCATGGCATGCCCTCATGTCAGAAGCTTAGTAAAGAGGAGTGAAAAAACTGGGCAATGTCCTGACATGTCGATACTTAACTGCTGATGTGGAGCATCTGTAACCTTCCTTACATATATTATCACGGAGGTTCTACCAACATCACTGAAGRGCTTGACTTTGGCCAGCAGAGAATCCATCTTGGAGCCATCTCTTACAGATGTTCAAAAAGGTTCTGATGTCTTCTGAAGACACGCCTGCTGCAGTCCAGCTGCTGCCAAAACCTTGCCACCTAAACCTAATATATGTATATTGCTACCTTGCATGCTAATGCTCAGCAGATTCACACATCTARTCTGGGTGGGGGTGTCCTTATTCTTTGCCTACTCTGCAGCGCTATGCTGCTGTGAGAATTCCTGCATGTGTCCTGCAGTTAAAATTAAATTTTTCTATTTCCATTGTATGCACAAACTTCCAGTCTCAGTGATGCAAAATACATCAGGCATTTCATCATCACCTGGATCTCTTCCCCAACTTTTTGCAAAGGATATGTGTAACACTTTTCATGTATGTTTCACAGTGAATAGATCTCACATATACAACTTACTATTGAGCAATTATCATCCATCTCAGACAGAAAACAACAATAACAATGACTATGACTATTATTATTTTATTATCCTTACTATTGTTATTATTATTATTGTTATTAATATTATACTGTATACCTGTATAAGCAGCAGTATCATTGTTTAGATGAACATAAGGCTGAGTTTCAACAGACATGGATATATTTTGTTTCAGTGTTTTGTGAGAATACAGCTGTAACCTAGAAGAATGTATGAGCCAGCCCTTTGGGACATCTGTGGGTGAGATTTTGTTTGTAGCTTGCTAGGCACCTGAGCACTAGCCAAGGTTAAGCCATCTCAACAGAAAAAGTAATGTAAAGTGAAACAGGTTGTGCTGTGGCCAAGATATTAATAATGTCCAAAATAGAAGGGTAATTTCTTTGAGAAGGCTCTTGTCTAGTCCTGTAGACTGTATGCTTACTGCAGGCCAGATGACTTTAGAAGTACTTCTTTTTGCATAGTTTTATTTAAAAGCACTATAGTTTGTCCACAMATAAACGTGTCTGCGACATAACTAAAGTAAGGTATGTGGGTAAATTTAGAAGACTTAAAAAATTCATTTCTGATTTAAATTAAAATAACTCTACAGATTCCTACAGTAGTTTCTGCCTCACTTTTTCCATTATTAGTGTAAAGGCTTGTGTAGATTCCTGGTGAAATAAACAATTCAGGGCACCATAGAAAACTGGTCACTAATTCTAATCTACATATAAGCAAGCTGGGTGACATGAAGCTCCACCTAGGTTAAATAACCACCAAAATGCATCTATGACTTTGATTTTATGATTGAAGCAATTAATTTYCTTAAATAAAGTTGATGTGTATTTTATGGAAATGGGTGCTGAAATCTTAATCCTGAGCTGAGTTTTTCCTTTACCAGAATAAAAATTGTGCTTCTGAAGCACAAATATRAGCTGGTTTGAAGAATATGATATTATATTCTTATATGTTTATTATATAAGAAATATTATATGTATTTTTTATTAAGARTAGATATAGCCCATTTTTCAAGAGATGAAGTAACTAAATTTGCATTTATTTAAATCTTCTAATTTAATATTTTTGTGTATTGTAAGAGTATAAGCACCATCTAAATGAAGATATTTTCTTCCACATAAATCCAAAGATTTATGTCTTTAACTTTAGAAGCCTGATAAATTAATAGTACTCCAGGAGCGCTTTACAGTCAGAAGAAAGAAATAAAAAATCTCCAGAGGGACATACCATATAAGATCCAAATTGCTTTCTGGAGATGCTTCACTCTTTTTATTGATTACATAAAGAGCCTTGACACTTCTATAATGGGGAGGATGAATCTGAACTACAATAACTTGTGCTTTTCTTTAAACTGAATTAGCTGTACTTCCAATTTTTTTCCTAATTTTCTTTTTTCGATCACTACCTTGCCTTTTTTGATTACCATTTTCATCCTTCCACATTTTACTACTGTAAACTGTGGAAGTAACTGTGCATGTAAGTTAGGAATAGCTAGTGTCTTTTTTTGACTAAGTAGATTCATTAGAAATCATAGAATCATAGAATGGTTTCAGTTGGAAGAGACCTTAAAGATCATCTAGTTCCAACCCCCACTCCCACGAATAGGGACACTTTTCATTAGACCAGGTTGCTCAAAACTCCATCTAACCCAGCTTCAAACACTTCCAGGGATGGGGTATCCATGACTTGTCTGAGCAATTTGTGCCCTGTCTACACCTTCACAATGAAGAATTTCTCCCTAATATCTAATTCAAAACTATTCTCTTTCAATTCAAAGACTTTCTTGCTTTTCCTGGCACTACATGCCCTTTTAAAGAGTCTCCCTCCCTCTTTCTTGTATACTCCTTTCAGATACAGGAAGGTTGCAATTAAGGCACCTTGAAGTCTTCTCATTTCAAGGCTGAACAATCCCAATTGTCTCAGACTTCCTTCATAGATGAGATGTTACATCCCTCTAATCATCTTGGTGGCAATCCCTTCACCTCTCCTTCTTTGTCTGCTCCTTATGAGCAGCCATTGGCAGTCACAGTTCAGTCACTCCACCAAGTTTCAGTAAGGGCAACAAGGTCATAACTTTCTAGCAACAAAGTGGCTTCCAGCTCTTCCTGTTTGCTSCTCATCCTGCATGCACTGATGTAAAAGCACCACAGCTGGGCTGTTGGCCTCACGGCCTTCCTAGAGAAACCCCTCTTTATTCCTTGGAAATATTTCCCTGGAGTTTTCCCGTTGACTTCTGTCACCAGATGAGTTTCTGACTCACCTCTGCAAGATCACAAGGATGCTCTAACGTGGCCATCGCTTTTCAGAGCCACTGGCAGAAGGCCCTCAATAGCATCCCATCCCACTAATCTTTGCATATCATCCCACAGCTTGCCAGGGACAAACATGATATTGTCCCTCTCTCCTGCAACATCTAATTTAAAGCTCTGCCAATGATCTCTGCTGGTTCCTGGAGCAAAGACCTTCCCCCCTTGCGGAGAAAGGTGAGTCCTGTCTGATGACAGGATGCCTGGTGCTACATAGATCATTCCAAAAAACCAAAAACTTTGGTAGTGACACTGTCCATCGAGCCATGTATTAATAGCTTCRACCCATGTGTTTCTTCTAATATTGCTGCCTTCAAGCAGAAGTACAGAAGAGAATAAAAGTTGTGTCCCAGAATCCCTTATTAGCCACCACAAGACCCTAAATTCTTTTTTGATTGCCCTCAGATTAAGTGTTGAAACTTCATCATTCACTCTTTGTGTGGAAGATCAGTCATGGGTAGYAGTCTGGGGGCTGCACCCATCCAGAAAGTTTTCTGGAGACATCAAATCTCTTGATATAAATCAAACAAGCAAGTAAATATAGAAAAAATCTTTTTCTCTATTTTTTGACTATCAATTATGCATTTTTTATAGTCTCTTCATCATAAATCTTTCTTGGAACATATGACCAAAGAAGTAGGTTTCACCCTATTTACTCACTATGTGAAGACATATGGTACATCATTTGCCATATATTTTATTGTGCATTCTATTATTTTATGTCTGCTAAATGTTAGCGATCTCAATACCTTTTTTTTTGTCACCCTTTATAATAGGATGAGCAAAATTTTATGACAGRCGAGACCATCTATATATTTAGAACACTCTGGACTCTTGAAAGCATCAACAGATTCAGTGTTCGTGGGCTCTGAAATTTGACTTTGTTGATCATAGGTTTCAGCTACTATGTCAGCACTTTTCTTAAACTCTACTGTCAGCCTTTTTAGTCAGCATAAAGTATTGTAACTAATACTGTACCCAAAGTTGTAGAGATTTGGACCCTTTTAGACTGCCTAGTCAATATGTTTTACATAACATTGGAGTAGTTCATTATCTTTAGTGTTTTTATTCTCAAATGTCACATGTGGAGTAAAGTATTCTTATCTCCATTTCCAAAAAAGCTAGTGGAGACACTTATTCATTGAGAACTTAAAAGCTAAATTCAGCTGCCTAAACATGATGACAGTTAAAGAACATATTATGACAGTCCACATCTGATTAGTTTGCTATGGTTAGAGCGCTTGGATAGCAGGCACCCTGAAATCTGGGATGATTCAGACTCACATTTTGAAAGAGTGGATGGACCTTTGTACTAATTAATRTGTTAATACAGTACTTCTCTGTTTAATTTATATCCCTGTGAAAGCACAAATCATGGCTTCAGGAAGCCTGTGTCTCTGTCTTACTGATTTCACTTAGTCTTACCAAAAGCCTCCAGTGCCYTTATTTTGTTAATTTATTGTATAAATTCAATTAAGTTACAGTTTTTATTAAGTTATGATGTAAAGTCATGAATATTTATCATACATATGATAAAAAGTTTTGGACAGAAGAAACAAGAAAGCCCAAAAGAGAAGACTGCTGGGTAAGATTCACACAAATCTTTGCAACAGTGTAGAYGTAGAGGAAAATGAAATAAGAGAATCAAAAAACAGTTTTGAGAGGAAAATAAGAGGAAATTAATGAGAATATTAAATACGAGGACTGAAAACTAAGAAAAGAGGGAAGGAAATGAATAAAAATAATAAAAAAATATTTTTCTATAATGGAGATAATGGAGAAGAATGAAAAAATATTTCTAAAACCTGAGCARGTCTTTGTACCATATACAGTTTTTTTGTGTTTGTATGTGACAATGGCACCACTGATTTGGCAAGAAATAACTTAAGTGTCATCAGAGAGTCACAGAGTTGTTGAGACTGGAAGGAACCTCTGGAAGTCATCTTGTCTGACTCCATGCTTCAGCAGGATTACCTAGAGCAGGCCACCCATCCTCAGTTGCAAACTTGCTGATGATATGCTYTTACCCACTATCCACACCAATAATGGAGCTTTTAAACAGCCCTGGAGCCATTATTCAACCCTGGATACACACCTACTTACTGGCCTTTCAACTAGGCATTGTTCTACTCATCATCAACCTCTTGTCCCAGTTTACAGTCAGTTTACAACCTACCTGCTGATCTGGCCCATACAAACCACAAAAAGACTTTTTTTTCATGGTCTGGTAGCTAAGACTAATTTTCTTACCTTAAGATTTTAGTCTTTGTATTTTTCAAACCCTGTACTGCATTAGAGCATAACTCTAAACTCCATGTAACGTGTCAGCTACTGTCTACCCATCTTGGTCAGACAAAACAATTCTTCTAGGCCTGAAATTCAAGGACACCCTACAGTTTTAGGGTAAACAAAAGTGAATTGGGGAAGTGCAAACTGGGTGAATATGACTTCATTACCTAAAGTTTTAATTGGAGAATTAACCCCTGATATGTTAATAGACCAAACTCATCTGTCTGAAAAACTTATCACCGTTGTCCATTTTGGGTGTAGCCCCTTGGGGAGGCTTTGTCTGAGCTTATTGTACCTGAAGGCCCTTCATTAAATATGTCTACTTTTATCCTTTTAACTTTGTCTGATCTCTGTTTCTAGGTAAGCCTGAAATAGGCATCATAACCCCAACCAACAGCCAAGCAGAGCCACGCAGCTGCTTGCTCCCTTCATCAGCAATAGGATAGAGGAGACAAGTAGAAGGGTAAAAGCTAGAAAATTCATCATTTGAGATAAAGAGATTTTAGTAGGGAAAGCAAAAGCCCCACAAGCAAAGCAAAACAAGGAATTATTTCACCGCTTCCCATGGRKWGGTAGGTGTTCAGCCATCTCCAGGACAGCAAGGCTCCAAGATATGTAATGGTTACTTGGGAAGAAAARCACCATCCCTCCTTCTCTTTCCTCACAGCTTTTTATATTGAGCATGATGTCAGTGTAGTCTGGAATACCCCTGGGGGTGTTTGRGTCACCTGTCSTGGCTGTATCTCCTCCCACCCTCCCAGGGATCCCCAAATTCTTCACCAGCATACTTGTATGAAAAGAAGAAAAGGCCTTGGCYCTACATAAGCCCTGATCAGCAATCAATAAAACATCTTAATATTATCAACCCTGTGTTCAGCACATAATCAAAACACAGTCCACTATATAGCCACTGTAAAGCAAATAACTCTACCTCAGCCAAAACCAGCACAGGCACCTTCCCAGACAGAAAATGTTGGTGGAAGATGTAGGTTCAAACTTCCTCAAATTAGGAAAACATCCAGCATCTCAATTCACTTTCATTAATCTATTATCTACAAAGTAGTCACAAGCTTGGCTGTAGCCCTAACCACATCTAGCATCTGTCTCTCCAGAATAGTCACATGTGACTACAGTTAGATATTCAAGGAGCTTTCTGGCTAAATAAGAAAATGTTCAATGAAATTAGAGGAATACTGGGAGGTTTTGAAAAGAAGACAGACCAAATCACTATGTGAACTCAGTCATCTAAGACCCACACTAAATTGGATAGGGTTTGAGCAGTTTGAAACCTCAAGTTATTTAATGACTGAATTACTAGGTGTCATAAACACTGGCAGCTGGCCAAATTGAAAAATATGATGATAACTAGCTTTGTTCCACTTTTAACAGCTCATTACGGCATGAGAAATTAAACTGCCATATTATTCCCTRTCACAGATGGTATGCACAGGTTGAAATTAGTATTTATTAGAGTAATATAATTCCTTTTATCCATACTTTCYTTTTATCTTACAGAAAGAGGCAGGTGACTGACAATTTTTAAAAGAAAATGGACTAAGCCTTCTCACCCTCTTCAAATGGCTATATTAAAAAAAGAAAATTCATACTTAAAGATGATATTTTAAAAACGTTTCTTAGAACAAAGCAGGAAAAACCCCAAAGATTGTCATTTTTAAGTAATTTCAGTTTGAAAATAGTTGAAAGTGGCTGTCATATATACAAATCATAGGACTGCTGCTGAACAGTTAGGGAGAGATCATATAATTTCCTGAAAATTGTTCTTAGAGGATAGGCTGTCAATCAATGTTTTAATTTCTTTATTTTACAAAAAATTCAGATTATGAGTCATACATTTTCTTCTGATTTTCTAGTTATTCCTTTCCAAGGAAGATCAAGTTTGTACCGGATTCCTTGTTCCTCCTACCTTCAAAAGGATATGGAGGATATTCTGTAAAAAGAGAGCAAAGGATGTTTGCAAATCAGAGAAATTTATGTACGCTCATGAATTCCCTTCCTCTGTAAGTCCCCTTCTCTTTTCCTTATTTTCACAGATGATATTGCATAATTTCACTGTAGTTTAATAGTTTATCTCAACTGTAGATTGAAAGTTTGTCTTACCAGCATCATAGGGAAACAATATAAAATATAACTATAAATCTTATASCCATAGCCAATGTATACATTATAGCTATTTTTCATAGAATACTATGTTACAGTTAAAACATATTATGGACAGACAAAATTAAATATGTAATGCTTAGACAAAACTAATAGATTTTAAAATGCATTCATTGAACATTGTGATTAAGATATTTCATTGGTTTTACATGGCAAGATTTTGGTAGCAGGGGGGTTTCATGAGAAGAGATCAGGAGTTGTCCCCTAGTCAGACACAGCCACTTCCATCTGTCTCCAAAATAGACTGGCTACTACCAAGGATGAGCCAACCAGTGATACCGGTGGTGCCCCTGCAATAACATATCCAAGAAAGGGTAAAAAACTCTGCAGCAGCTGTGAGAAAGTTCAATGTCTGAGTGAAACAGCCCCTTCAGACACCAAGGCCAGGGAAGGCAGTGAG